>JAIPRL010000937.1:0-105037 GCA_025469235.1 Pemphigus obesinymphae | reverse complement strand
AATAGACGAATGTTTTTTTTGTTGGGTGGCACAGAAACAAACCCATCTACGATTATATGCGATAAAAAAATATTTTTAATTTATGATGCACCTCACTTGCTCAAAAGTGTGAGAAATAATTTAATGAATGAAGATTTTAAAATTGAAAATAAAATAATATCTTTTGAAGACATAAAAAAACATACGAAATGGATAGTCAAAGCACTTCCGCAAGGGCAATGTGCAAAATAACACCAATACATCTGTTACCAAATACATTTCAAAAAATGTCTTGCAAATTAGCCATCCAATTATTTAGCAAGTCAGTTTCTGCGGCAATAAAACATGTGTGAGTACCAATGAATTGCAATCGTTATCTGCGCTTTATACATCAGAGTTTGTTGACATAACGAACAACATGTTCGGCACATGTAACAGCAAAAATTTGTATGATCCTAATTCAAATAGGAAGCCGATATGTGATAGGAATCCCGGAACTATTAAAAATTTGGAAAGAGCTCGTTCAATATTTCAAAAAGCAATAAAAATATCAAATAAAAATAAAAAAAATCAGCATTCCACCATGTTTTACTGGAATTATTTGGACTACAACAGCGCTCATTGAACTTTTTCATTCAGAAAAAAATTATTCAAAATATTTTCAACCAGAAAAAGAATACTTTTTACTAACCAATAGGCTAACACAAGATGCCTTGGAAAACTTATTTTCTATAATGCGACAAAAAAATGGGTAGTATGTATATTGTATATACGTATACAACATTAGCTTTATAATAATTTCACAAATTAATATTTGTGACATAAAATAATAAAAATATGTATAAAACATCATACTCCATGAACACAAGTAGGTTTCGGGATTTCTATAGCAATTGCATATTTTTATGATTGATTAAACAAATAGCAGTGTAAAATAAAAATCCCTTTCATAATATACGAATTCTAAATCCAAAAAATGTTCATAATAATTTTCGATTTTTGATTAATAGATGATCTAATTTAGATCATATTATTTTATAATTAATATGTTTTTCAATGCTATTTTGGTGTTTTATTTTGTATTTAAGGATTGGAAAACCTGGAAACCTAATAATGTTAGTGATACTGATTTTAGAGCATATTATTTATATGCAAATATATGTATACGTTATTTTATTGCTAAAAATCCTTATAATCCTAATCATAACCTATATTAATTTAATTTTTTTCTAATATGTATCTAAATTTATGTGCAGATATAATCGGAATCCAACAGCTCGAATATTTAGATGTTGTTTTTCACACATATGTTCATACAGTTTAATGAAATTTAGTTCTACGTGTAAGAACTGTGAACCTGATGATGGTGAATTTTTAACTTTGGATGTGTTAAAAAATGTTCCTATTCAAAGCATTCTAAATTCCAACGTAATTGAACATATATCAGAAGAAAATTTAGACTTCGATAATTCTGATACAAATGAATCAGATACATCTATTATCGATAGTCCATTATTAGATAATGATAATTCATTGGAATCGTGTTCTATTATTTACTTTGCAGGATACTTAGCATACAAGTGTTTAAAAACGTTTTCATGTTCAGATTGTTTGTTAAATTTAGTAGTTAAAGAAAAAAATTTGAATGATAAATCGCAATTATTAATTTTATATAAAACATATGAGCATATCGACCAAGCCCAAGGTCTTAAAGTTCCTTCTGTGTATCTTGTTACAATCACAAAAATATGTTTGAAAGTGTTTACCCGTTTATTTTTTAAAATTAAAAATGAAAAAAATATAATTAAAAAGTTGAAAGAAAAATCAATGAGAGAAATATCTTCACAATGCTTAAATCATAACTATTTAACATGTCAAGTTCATTTAAATTATATTCTAGATCTTTTATTTAGAACTAAAATTTATAAAGAATGTAAGCGGGAAAACTCTAAAATAGGAAATAAACATTATCGAAATGCTGCTAAATTACGTGTTTTACAAAATAAATAATATATCTTTGTACATTATTTTATACATTTAAATTTTACATATGCATATGCACCTATGACCTAATTATAATTATTATATCTGTATTAACTTTTTGTTTAATTCATTACTAATTATTTTATTCTAACTATTAATTTTTTCCATTATATTTATTTTAATAAATGTTTTTTTATTACTTTCAGGCTCTTTTATAATTATTTGTGTATCTACTCATTTTATATTTATAATAAATATATGATGCTTGATATTTATCATAGTTGTTATTGTAAACAGGTAAAGTTTTGATTTTTTAAAACTTTTCTTGAGCGTAATGAAAAATTAGCAAAATTATTGAACATTTTTAATGAATTAGAATATTATACCGGGCTTTGATCAAAATTATTTTATTGAAAGAAATGATATATCATCTTTCAAATTTAATACATCCACATCACTAGCATCCTATCCGACAAGCAAATTGCTTCCATCTCCTACTGACCGGATTTAAAAGTTAAATATGGACTTATACTAGTTTATATTGTATTGTTTAATGCAATACTTGGATATTCAAAATAATTACCTACATTTAATTGTATTGTATTAATTAAAACTGTTCTATGAAAAAAATTTCTATTTATTCCTATCCTACACGGACGTACGTACGACCGTGGGTTATTACTGTGCGACTGTGACGTGCCGGTGCCGACGCGCGACATTGGGTAATGTAAAATAAAATAATATTAGTGTCAAGAAAAACAATTTTGATCAATAAATTCAATATTGTTATTCGTATTCAATTATGATGGTGTTCTGTGGTCGTGCGCGGAGGGTAGTCGGGTGACGAGATCACGAAAACAGGTTTATTATCGTTTCGTAGTCCAAATAAATCGACTGTTCGTCAAAATATTACAATAAGAAATATTATTCTACTTTATTCATATTGTTAACGCTCTCTATCGTGTGAATATACTGGCGCGTCGAGTTTTGTATGGTAGTGAACAATCTATAGTATTTATAATCAATGATAATACAAATCGGTATAATATAATATATTATAATAATATTATACCATCCATTTTATCCGTAACCGTATCAATTTTTTTTTCAGCAATATAAATAATTGTTTACTTTTTTTGCACCCCCATAAAATTTGCGCCCAAGGCTCAAGCCCCCTTGCCCCTGCCCCCGTGGCACGGCTCTGATTGGCCCAACTAAATTATTTACATTTTTTTTCTTTAATTAGGATGGAAGGCTTCGGTAATTTTAAATATAATAATGTTAAATAATTTAATTACATTTTTATTTAATTTACATTTAATTATTTAATAATTTAATCAATCACTTGGGTAATATGTATAAGTATGATAAAAATTCATTTTAATGCCTCCTCTTATCTTGTTGGTTATTTCCATCTTGAGCAGAGTTCATTTTGTTCATAGAAGTGGTTTCGTCCCAATCATCGCAATTCTGAGATAAAATAAAATGAACATTTTAAACAAACACAAATTTAATAATCACGTGGTAATTTGGCATCATTACTTGACTAAGGACCAATTGAGATTAGAGCAAGTCCAACATAGATTCCTATCCTACGCCCCATATATACTAAAGACAGCATTCTTCTCACGACTGTTCTCTCATTCTCAACACCCTAAAAATACCTTTACTTTCCTCTGGGCTTCTTGACGCAGATCTTGCTTTCATCTCCTCTCATTCTAAAAGGCTAATTATTAGACATCCTGCATTTTTTCCATGATTTTATTCAGCATTACATCTTATCCTACTAGAAACCATCAATTGTTTTACGTTTCCACTCATTCCACTTCCTACGGACATAATCATCCTGTCCACAGAATTTTGGGTGGTAACTTAAATAATTCTAACTTCCATCTATAATTTAATTCTAAAGTCTTATTAATACCATTATCCAATGCTAGGCATAAACAAGTTAATAAGTTAATAGTTAAGTTAAAAATTAAGTTAATTTTAGCTTAACTTTTTATATTTTTTTTTTTGATAACTTAACTTATAGGTATTTATTAATATTTAATAATATTAACTATATTAACTATATTAACTTTTAATTAACGAGTTACTTTTAATTAAAACTCAGTTGAGTTAATTTAGAAATAATTGATAGATTTTAAATTCATATTGTGTCAAAATGGTTGAATAAAAATAAGGTTGTTTTTGCCGTTTCTAATAATTCTTATTATACTATAAGAATTATTTATTTCTCGAAAATATAAATAAAACAAGAATAACTGTATATTATAATTTATATATTAATCTCACCATAATATAAATTTAGGAATATATTGGATTTCCCACCAATAAACAATATTTAGGTAGGTAATTTGCAATGAAAAATTTCTATTTGTTGGAACTTCGAAGAAAAATGAAGGTACCTACTAATTAAACATTTTTTGGACCTATTTGTTATTAATTTTAATAATTATTATTATAAATACATTCTAGTATTTTAATAACTATTGAAAATTTTAAAATGCTTTATATCAAAAATAACAGTAGATATTTAAAAAAAAAGTAGATAATTAAATTATACCTGTATGTCTCAAATGTCATATTGATTCATACAAAAACATTAACTTAATTTTTTTTTTATTTTAACTCAATTTTTAATAACTTAATCGTTAAGAAAAAAAAAACTATTAACTTTAACTTTTTCTATTTTTCTATTAACTTAACTTAACTGAGTTAAAAAAAAATCATTAACTTGATCAGCATTGCCATTATCACATAATATCTGTATATTATTTTATGTAGGTATAGGTACTATATGAAATATATGCCTGTCCATGCATTAATTACTTAAATTAATAAATAATAAGTTTGATAATATAGAAGATATATTAAAGAAAAAATACCTACCCTCTGTGCTTTGTTCTCCATACATATTGCAAAATGTTTTGTAAATTCACATTTGTTATTAATATGAGACTCTAAACGAAGGAACAAAACAAATAACTGATAAGTAGGTATATTAATATTATTAAATAATTATTGTTATATTATGCGGATTTTAATAAAATATAATAATTATTTATTCAAGGGCATGTTTAGATAGGTAATTTTTTTGGGGATATACGAGAGCTTATATCGACGAATATAAAAGGTAAAAAGGATTATAAGAGGATACCACACACCCGCGTGTTGAGGGGTACGTTGTATATAGTCAAATTTTAAAAAAATTGAAAATCCAACAATCATTATAAATATTTCAAAATATTTTAAAAATAATTTCCAAATAGCTCTGTGTCAGTACCTATATTTTAATTATTGTGTTTTAGAGATATTATTTTTAAAATAAATTTAATATTCATATATAGATACCTATATATTTCTAAAACATAATAAAAATATTTTTTAAATGTTAATTTTTCCAGACCAAAACATTCCCTAAATCATTATTAAAACATAATATAATAGGTAGGTATATTATTTTATTTTCTCGACATTTTTGTGTCATAAACTTGTATTATATTTTCGAACTAATCTTATTAGTACAAGTGTTTTACGAAATAAAAATTTTGGTGTTCTTCAAATGTTTAAAAATATTATATTCTACTTTTAAATTTATAATTTTGTTTGATACTGTAAGCGTTATAAGCTTCTAAAATGGTTTCGTCCTGATCACGATACATATATTATATTACCTAAATAATATTATTATTCATTAACTTTTGATTTTATCAAAAAATGAATTACAGAATACTCACCTAGTTCGAGTGTGTCGAAACACTCGTCGATGGAGTCTTGTATGAATTCTTTGAGCTCGACATCTTTAATTTGATTAGTCATAATATTCACTATTGACGATTTATCCGGACGAGAGTTGGAATTCAGCTTTCCAGAAATAATATTATAAACATTTTCTAAATTATTACTACCTCTATACGACGTAATGTTAAAATATTATAAGACGGGGAATTGTTGTAATCGTTGAAGTGTTTAAAATAATGAAATTTTCGTTTATGCTTTATTAGCCAAACTTTCTACCATCGACATTACGTCTATACACCTGTATAGGTATTTATATATTATCTATGTTTATCATGCCATTAAAGCCGGTAAATCTAGTAATAAATCCAAGCGTTATTGGAAATTTATCGTTAATAAATGAACAGCTCATCGCCACCGGCGGTTTTAAAGACCACACGCCTCACGGTTAAATATACGAATGATAATACAAAAATAATAGAATAGTTCTGGGTATATTTATGTTCACATATTAGGAATAGCAATAATTATTGTTGTTGAAGTAAAGTATGCACAGGTATCTACATCTATTCCAATAGTAAATATATGGTGTGCTCATACAATAAATCCTAGTAAACCAATTGTTAATATTTGGTAAATTTTTCTAATATTCCCAAATGTTACATTTTTATTTCTTTCTTGACTGATAATGTGAGAGATTAAACCAAATCCTGCAAGAATTAAAATATAAACTTCAGGATGTCCATAAAATCAGAATAAATGTTGATATAAAATTGGATCTCTTCCTCTTGCAGGGTCAAAAAAAGAAGTATTTAAATTACGATCAGTTAATAATATAGTAATGGCACCAGCTAGAACTGGTAATGAAAGAATAAATAAAATTTCTGTAATTAAAATTGATCATGTAAATAAAGGGATTTGATTTAATTTTATATTATAAGGCATTATATTTAAAAATGTACAAATAAAATTAATAGCTCCTGAAATTGAAGAAATACCTTCTAAATGCAAAGAAAAAATAGTTAAATCTACGGAGATATTATTATGTGCAATATTATTAGATAAAGGGGGATAAATTTTTCATCCTGTTTCTGTACCATTATTAATTAAAAATCTTGAAATTATCATTATTAGAGATGGAGGTAAAATTCAAAATCTAATATTATTTAATCATAGAATTGATACATCAGGACATCCTATAATTATAGGAATTATTCAACTTCCGAATCTTCCAATTACAATAGGTATTGTTATAAAAAGATTACAATAAAAGCATAAATGGTTACAATTACTTTGTATAATTGGTTATTATTAATAATATAATTAATTTGACTTAATTCTAATCGAATTAAAATACAAAATGAAGATTCGATTATTCCTGATCAGATACCAAATAAAAAATATAGTGTTCCAATATCTTTATGATTAGTTGAAAAAATTCATTTTATAAATAAAATGTCTGAAAATAAGTTGTGAATTGTAAATTTATATATAGATTTAAATATCTTTTTATCAATAAAATTTTATATTCATTAAAAATGATTTTAAATTGCAAATTTAAAGGTATTAACTTTGTTAATTAAGATTTAAAATTGATATTTTATATTGAATTTTGAAGATGAAATATAAAATAAATAAAAAATATTCTTAAAAAGTTTCTAAATATTAAATAATTAAATTTATTTTTTTTTTTTTTGAAGAACCATTTGTTAAATAAATTAAAATTAAATAGTAAGAAATATCTTATTTTAATATAAAAAAATTAATTGAAGATGGTTAATAATGTTAATATAATTAAAATTATATACAACTTATTATAAATTAGTATTTTAATTAGGATTCATTTTATTAAAAATCCGATTATAGGAGGTAGACCTATTATGGTTAGAATTAATATTAATAAATTTAATTTATTGCAAAATCTTAAATTAAAAAATTTAATTTGATTAATATAATTAATATTAAATTTATAAAAAATATTAATAATAAGTAAATTAATAATAGAATAAATTAAAAATTAATCAAGTCATAATATTTCATTTATAATGATTATAATTATTATTCAAGAAGAATTATTAATTGATGATATAGCTAAGATTTTTCGTATAGAATTTTGGTTTATTCCAAAAATTGAATTTAATAAAATTATTAAAATTAGAATTGAAAATGTTTTATTTAGAAATAAGTAAGAAATTATAATTTTTGGTGCAATATTTTGTCATGTTATTATTAAAAAGCATGCGAATGTGTTTAGTCCTTCAATTATTGAAGGTGATGATAGATGAAAAGGTATTAATCGTAATTTTATTAATAAAGGTAAAATAATTAATATATTATAATCTTTAATAAAATATATTGATTTATTTAAAAGTAATATTAATATTAAGATTGATGCAAAGGCTTGAATTAAAAAATATTATATTGTTGATTCAATTGAATAAATATTGGATTTTAAATTAAAAATAGGAATAATAGAAAATAAATTTAATTCTAATCCTATTCATATAGTTAATCAGTTTGAAGATAATATTGTTAAAATAGTTCTATAAATTAATATTATTAAAAATATTATTTTGGTTAAATTTAAATTTATTAGAAAAAATAATTTTATTCTATATTTGAAGTATGAATCCAAAAGCTTTTTTAGCTTATTTTTCTAAAATTTTATTTAATATTATATATATATTTAAGTGTTTATGTATGTAAATTTGGAAATTTAAGGTTTAGATTAGTACTAAAAATATAATAAAAGTATTATTTAATACATGATTTACTCTATCAAAGTAATCCTTTTTCAGGCATTTTATTTAAATAAATTATTAATTAATTTTATATTAAATGGTTTAAATTAATTTTTTTTATGATTTTTTTTTTAATTATAAAATAAAGAATTTATTATTATTAAAGAAGTTTTTGTATATTTAAAGATTTTATGTTTAATATCGGTTAATTTTAAAAATAAATTTAATATTTTGTATTTATAATAAAATTTAAGTTAAATATATTTTTTTTTTTTTAAATTTTAAAAATTGTGATAAAATTTAGAGTTTATTTTAAAAATGTATAGACCATTACTAAACTCATAATTAGATAATTATTTATTATTTAAATTTAAATTAAAAAAATAATATATTATATAAAATATTTATTTAAGTTATAAAGAAGTATTTTCATTATTTGTTAATATATATATATATATATATATATAAATATTAAAATATAAAATAAAGATTGAAATATTAACCATCTATGTATTTAGAATATTTCATTACTAAATACTTATGTTTAAATATTTAATTGTAATAATAATTAATTATATATTTTTAGTTTAAAAGAAAATAATTAAAGAGTAAGATTAAAATAGTCAAGATTGTTTAAAATTTAATGTTTAACAAATATTTATTAATTTAATCAAGTTAATTTAATATAGACCATTTCATTTTTTATAATTAATAATCATTTATTTTATTAAAAAAATATATGAAAAATGTTTTTTGTTAATTATTTCTTAATGAAATTTAATTATTCACAGTATTTAATATTAAAAATATTAAATAAATTTAGATTTAATTATTAATTTTAGTATAAACAAAATATGTGCCAGCAGTTGTGGTTAAACATAATATACAATTAAAATAGATTGGTTATTAGTATTAAATATTTATAATAACTTAATTTTTTTTTAAAAAGTAAAATTTAATTTAAAGTTATGGTTATAATTATTTTATTCTATTCAATTTTATTTAAAACTAGGATTAGATACCCTAATATAAAAATTTAAAATAATTCACTAAAATATTAATAGTTAAGTTCTTTAAATTTAAAAAATTTGGCGGTATTTTAGTCTTATTGAGGGAACCTGTTTTTAATTGATAATCCACGATTAATTTTACTTAATTTATAATTTCATATATCGCTGCCATGAATATATTTAATAATTTATTTTTTTAAATTAATTTGATAATTTATGTTAAGTCAAGATGTGGTTTATAATTAAGAAAATAATGGGTTACAATAAATTAAATTTTTAGCTTTAAAATGAAAATATAAATGAAATTGGATTTAATAGTAATTTTAATTATTTAATTATTATAAATAGGATTAAAATATGTACATATTGCCCGTTATTCTTATTAAAAATAAGACAAGTCGTAACAAAGTAAGTGTACTGGAAAGTGTATTTAGAAAGATTTAAATAAATATCTAAATTTTAAGTATATTTATCATTTACAATGATAAGATGTTGTTGAACTTTATTTATATTTATTTTATCAATATAATTTTTATATTTTTTATTTTATAAAAATAAATTATTTATTTTATGTTTTAGTATTAAATAAATATTAATTTAAAGATTTATTTTTTAAAAGTATTGTGAAAGAATTATTTAAATCTTAAATAGAATATTTATAGTATCTTTTGTATCAGGGTTAATTAAAATTTTTAATTTATTTAAAATTTTTAAAATTTATAGAGTTAATTTAATTATTAAGTTATTGTAATATAAATATTTAAAAAATAATTTTAGTTTTGAAATTTAATTCGTTATATTATATTCAGTTGTTTAAGATTTAAATTTAATTAAAAATTTTAAAAGTTGTATTAATTTGATTTATTATATATTTTAAATTTATATTATTTTAGGGATAAGCTTGGAATTTTTATAAAATAAATTTTATGATTAATAATTTATAGGAATAGAAATTTTTATTTAAATTTGTAAAAATGTATTATTTAGTTAAAATTTTGATTTATTATAATTAATTAATTTTTATTATTAAATTGTATTAATTAATATTATATTTTTAGTAATAATGATTAAATTAGTATAATTTAAAATTATAAATTATAAATTCGGCAAATATTATCTTCATCTGTTTAACAAAAACATTGTATTAATAGTTTTATTTAGTATCGAATCTGCTCAATGATTAATTAAATAGCTGCAGTATTATGACTGTGCAAAGGTAGCATAGTAATTATTCTTTTAATTGAGAACTTGAATGAATGATTTGATGAAAAATAAACTTTATTATTTATAAAATTAAAATTTTATTTTTAAGTTAAAACTTATTTAAAGGGACGATAAGACCCTATAAAAC
This sequence comes from Pemphigus obesinymphae, assembly GCA_025469235.1. Taxonomy (NCBI): domain Eukaryota; kingdom Metazoa; phylum Arthropoda; class Insecta; order Hemiptera; family Aphididae; genus Pemphigus; species Pemphigus obesinymphae. The sequence continues at coordinate 94,229 of JAIPRL010000937.1, read as the reverse complement.
TTTATAAATATTATTTTTTAGAAATTTGGTTATATTTAAGCTTTATTATTTATTTTGTTGGGGTGATAAAAAAATTAATACTTTTTTTGAAATTTTACATTATTTTATGATTTATTGAATTAAAATTTTTTATTATAAGAAAAAGTTACTTTATTGAAAACAGCGTAATAAATTTTTTAAGTTCAAATTTAAAAGTTAGTTTGCGACCTCGATGTTGAATTAAGATTAATCTTAGGTGCAAAATTTTAAGTATTAGGTCTGTTCGACCTTTAATTTCTTACATGATTTGAGTTCAAACCGGTGTAAGCCAGGTTGGTTTTTATCTTTTAATTAATTAATTATTTTAGTACGAAAAGATTTAATAATTAAATTAATATTAATAAATAACTATTTTGGCAGATAATTGTGTTAAATTTAGAATTTAATTATATAATTTTAATTATAAATAGTAATTTTTTTTAATATAAAATTTTATTAATTTTTTGGTTTTATTTTTAATAGTTTTTATGAGAGTTGAGGTTTTTACATTATTAGAACGTAAGGTTCTAGGATATAGTCAATTTCTAAAGGGTTCTAATAAATTTTTATTAAAGGGTGGATTTCAACCTATAGAAGATGGTTTAAAATTATTTTTAAGGAAATTAATTATCCTAATAATATTAATTTTTTTATTTTTTTGGTTTCACCTATATTAGGTATAATTATTTCTTTAATTTTTTGATTAATTTATCCTTTTAAAAGATTTAATTTTATTACGATGATATTTATACTCATGGTAAGACATAACCCACAAAAGCTGTTATTATTGTAAGGAATAGTAATAGTACATCAATAATTCATGTTAATTAAAAATTGAATGAATTTGTATATAAACCTCGTCTAATATGAATATAGATTATAATAAATAATATTGAGGCTCCATTAGCATGGAAAGATCGAATTAATCATCCAAAATTAATATTTCAATTTATATTAATAATTCTTTGAAATGCTAAATTAATATCTGTTTTATAATGAAAGGCTAAAAATAATCTTGTTAAAATTTGATTAATTAAGGAAATTATAAATATAGATCTAAAGTTTCATATAAATCTAATTCTAGAGGGGGTAGGTAAATTGATTATTGGGTTTAAAATTTATATTAATTTTTTTTCATTAAAGCATCTGTCTTATTGGTCCTTTATTATTTTTAAAAGTAAAATAATTAAAATTAATATAAAAAATAATATTATTATAATGAAGTAAATTATTAAATTATTAGGCATATTGAATATATATATATATATATATATAATATAATAATTGTCTTTATAATTAAAATTATTTTCATACTTAAATATTTCAAAAGGGAATATTAATTTAATTATTAAAAATAAAAATGAAATTAATAATATTTTTTTTTATTGAAATTAATTGGTTTTTATTAATATTTAATTCATTGAAAGCAATTCTTGAGATATAAAGAAAATCAATTATTAATCCTCCAATGTAAAGAATAAAAAGTATGAAAGAGATTCATGATGTTTTTGTAATTAAATTTATTATTAGTGTTAATAAAATTGATTGTAATAAAATTATTAAATTTGATCATAAGGGTGATTTTATATTGATTAAAGTAATTGATAAAAAGATATTTAATAAAATAATGATTTTAATCATATTATTTTAATATGATTAAAATGGCACCAAATAATGTTGTTATCTATCAATTGTTATTTAGTTCATATTTCCAAAATGTTCGTAAATTATTAAAAATGAGAAATGCTAACATGAGTTTTTCATTAAAAATTATTAATGCTGACGTTTTCTAAAGTATTAATACCTATCTGCAAAAAAAAATTTGGATCTGTGTTGAATATTAAGGGATTGGGGTGTTGTGTTGAAATTTTGAGGTAATTAAATAATTGAAATCAGCCTCAAAATTCTGTGCTTAAAAGGCTGAATGAAAGAGTATGAAAAAGTTATAGTACAAATTTCAAGGTAAATAAACTGGTGAAATCAAACTTCAAAATTCTATGCTGAAACTTGTGAAATTTAATTTTTTTTTTTAAATTTTGATCATAGGAAAATAATCAATTTCTCGGCAAGAGAAAAAAATAATGCAGAACGGAGTGTGCATTCTTCAAAATGGACGCTATTTCTTTTTTGTCAACCCATTTGATTAAATGAGAGTAAATAAAAATGTATTTAAAGTGTAGTTTGTAGTTTTTGATTTGTTACCATTAAAAATATCATCCTAATAACTGATAATTGATAGAATCAAGTTTTTTTTGTTAGCTGTGTTGCTGTTTTATAATGTCGCCAAATTTAAAAATTGACCGTGTTGCTGTTTTGTTTTTGTTTTTGTTTTGTCGGTCTAATGTAAACCCGGTATCAGAGACATGAAGAAATTAATTTTTAAAATTAAGTTTAAATAAATAAATTATAATTATTGATTTATGGAAAACTTACCATTTCTAGTTGATTGAACACGCAATGTATTGTGCACTAGAAACATATACATAATATTAATTTGACAACAGTTTTTATTTACAGTTGTTAACATTTTATAAGAGTAGTCGATAGTAAAAATTAGAAGACGTGGAAATAAATGGATATAACCTGTAGACCGTGTAGTCAAATATTTACACAAAATTTAAATAAATCCACTGTTCCGAATAATACGAGTATGTGCCTATGTTTGTACAAGTTTGTTTAACTTACAAAATATTTCAATATATTATTTCAACATTTCAATCATATTACATTCTCAGTCTCTTGTATTTTTAATTGATAAAGTATTGTGCATTTTTTGTATTCGAGATTGATTTTCAAATGTGTTATAATTTATTGATAAACATTCCGCGTAGAATAGAAATGGAAAAGGATATACATATGTAACTATATGGGTATATTTTTAGACCTATTACTATTCCATTTTCCCGAATACGATAAAAAAAAACATGAACAATTTTATTACGTCACTATATTATGTGTGTGTATTATTTTTTATTTTATTATTTATGAAAATTTTCCGATAAACGGTAGTTTTTCTTTATGTTTATAAGAAAACGACTAATTATTTAATAGTACCGTACCTACTATCAAGAATAAATTTTCTGTCAAAACTTTTTTTTTGAAAACCTATAAGTTTACGATTTTTTCTACCTAAAATGGTGTATAAACATAAAAAATAAATCGAAATATTTTTTATACATTTCTGAAAATTGGTTTTAAAGTTTTGAAATTTATATAATTTTAATATTTAGTGCTATGTATTAAATATTTGTTATAAATTTCAAATCTACAACTTGATTATTTTTCGATTTATAAAAATGTTTAGTTATGTTTGGGGTAGTTTATTATTTTACGTTTAAAATCTCTATTAGGAAAATGACAAAATTAGATACCACTCGAAAGTATACCATCTACCTGGAAAGAATTTTCCATTAATAACCTCTTTACTCAAATTCCTTCTCAACTCCTACCCGAAAATTTTTTTCCACAAAAAACAAAATAATGATAAAAATAAACTATTTTATAGTAAAATCAACAGATTTCTTGCTGCGTTCAAAATTTAAAATTAGTTATTATCATTATTACTTATGTATACATATAGTCTATAGGTATACCTTATATATCTTTATTGCTCCAAATGTCAACAATTCTAAATTCTTATAGCTGATTTAAATTCCATCAGATATCTGTTTAGGGATATTCATATTAGAATAAAATTATTTTCTTATTATTTTGAAATTAATTTCTAATAAATACGTATATTCTAAATGATTAGTATAATATATTCTAATGTATATATGTGTGTATACATGTGAGATCGGATTCCGAAAATGTGTAATTATACATTGTAAATTTAAATAGACGAGTGAACCAAATGCAATATAATATGTATTTAATAACACAAGGACATACATCGAAATATTTAGCACAAACTAGTAAAGTAGTAAATAAATAAATCACCGACACCGTCACATTTATTTAGGAATACACAAAGCAAGACCAAGACCATGGTGGCAGTCTTGGTATTGGTCGTGTCGATTCGATCTTAGTATTGATCCTGCTGACTCACTAGAAGCCAGTCTTGGTTCTTGGTCTTTGAAAATTCTTGCAGCCTTGCTTTTTCTTAACCAAATTTATAAATAAGGATAAATAATTTATTTATACGTATACAATAGCGGATAAAAGGAAGGCAATGGGGATAATTGCCCCTCTCCCTGTTTACAAAAAATTGGAGTAAAACGGCATAAAAAATAGGTACTATATAACATAATACTCGTATATCTGCTTTTCAGACCACGAAAACGAATTTACATATATGTATATATATACGAACATATATATCTTATTATTATATTATAATTAAATTATAATCATAAAAAATAAGAAATACTCTCATTTGAATCAGTTTCCATCATAAAAAAAAAAAAATACACTTATTTAATTATTATAATTTAATCATAACACGATAATCACTATATACGACAGCGACAGTCGACGATATTGATCAGAAAAAGTAGTGTGGCTATCTACCTATGTAATTGAGTGTTTTTGATAACATCGAACTTTCGAAAACTAGTAGGAATTCTGTTTTCCCATATATTCGATAGACGATAATTTGTTCCGAAAATATTACAATAAGATATTGATGATTGCATTACGAGACATTTGTAGATTCGGTGTGGAATTGTAAATAGTGTATATTTAGAAAAAAATGTAATACATTATGTTAACGGTAAATGTTGTGGACTGTATACGATTTTGTGTTTGTGTTTTAAAATTAAGATTTTTTGTTTTTAGTGAAATGCATAAATATTTGTATTTTAAGTTGTCGCACGAGGCGGCACGGTATACACCGTTTTCGAGGTTTTATATGCGATTGACAATGAAAAGTATTATCACACAATATTTTGGTATATATGGTAGGTACGTACTGATTTAAACCATGAACTTATGTAAATATTTATATTGTTGGTAATAAAATATAAATACATTAACACATAATATATTTAATTCATTAGTTTTTATTTTATTTAAAAGCAGGATTTACAAGAGTCTTGCAGTCAAGTCTTGGCTTGGTCTTGTTAGCTCTAGTACATTCTTGGTCTTGGTCTTGCATTTTTGCAAAACCGAGATCAAGACTGCTAGTCTAAGACTGAATTTTCTCATAACTACATATATTTATTTAATTATAATACATTTTATTTTCCTATTTTAGAAAATATTCCCGATAATATTACTTATATATTATTTCGTGAGAAATATTCCGTTCCTTGATTGAATAATATATATTTTGTATGAAGACATGAAATACTTGATAAATAAACATTACACAAAGCCCCTATTTTAGAAAATAATTTGTAGGTACTGTATACAGAGGGTAGAAATAGGATTTTCGATACCCGAAAGAAAATGTTAAAATTATACCCTACGTATAAATTTCCCCTCTGGAAATTGTCAAATTCACTTTCAAAACTACAAATAAGCAAAAAAAAAATTTGTGCTGCACATTCACATATTCGTATTGCACAATTTGTGTCATAATGCACACTAAAATAGGGGCTGATTATACAGTGTTTTATACGTATTTACTAGTTTAGTACGTGGTAAATATTGTTATCAAATATTTAGGAGTAGCCGAATGGGTTAGAAATGGGCCTAATTTGACTCATATTTAGGGGCTAAAAATCTCTTTTACTGCAATTGTTAAGTAATTTCGGTCAATTATATAAAGAAATTACGTAAAATCTGAGTAAAAAATATTTTTTTAAAATAAATGTGTCCGATATATTTTTATTCATTTAGCTTAATATTATCATTAACAATAAATTGTATAATCTATGCTCATTGCTCAATGATATAACACATAGGATGATAGTAGTAAGTAGGTATGTACAAATGGGAAGGGAAATGAAAAACTTTAACTACCTGAATAATAATGGATTCAAAACGGGAATTGATTCGACCATTACCATTTAGACCCAGGAACCAATTCGATACAAACCAAAATTTTGTCAGTTTTTTTTAGAAACCAATATTATGGAATCTGTTGGATTAGTTCAATATTAGATATTATGATTATAATGTATAACAATATTTTCACAAATCCAGAAGTGTTCTGGCTTAAACTATATTTTACACAGTAACTGTGGTTCAGTTTGGTGCGTGAAATTATATCGACGATAACTAATTGTAAATAACTATTTGTGATTAGCTGGCGAAAGGTATGATAGGCATAAAGATCATGTTAATAACGAGTTCTATAATAAAAATACAATATCAGTTTGTTATTAATATGTTAAATATGAAACGTATAAAGTATATCGTGCAGCTAAGTAGAGTAAAAAAAAAAATTAGGAAAAACGACAATTTCGACAAATTGAAAGGAATTAAACCGATGCATAACATTGAGCGTAGTCCGTATAAAACATATACATATATACATATATATATATATAATATTATGGACGTCCTGATTGAATAAGGAGATCAAAAGGGGGGGAGGGAAGGAAAAATGATAATAAAAATCGGAAATAGTCCTACGGACGGCCGCCGATTATATTCGGTAATAATTGTAAAATGGGCAGTCCGTGGAATAAAATCTTACACGATAACCAAATTAATATAATAATTTTTGATAAATCTACATATACTTCCTATTATATCATATTTATTTAATCATATAAAATCTAATGGGATAACTGTAAAACTATTAAAAAGTCCAGAATTGGACAGGTGGATGTTGGTCAATTCTCTCTTCGATCCACGGACCGGATAGTGTATTATTGTTATTCCTTATCATTTCAGATTTAAAAACAATATTATAAAAATTGTTCTTATCGAAGTTGGTATAATAAATTATTTTCGAATTTATAAAAATTTTCAATTATTTTAGGTAATTTTCCTTTGCGTTGAGAAATCTACTTGGAAATACAAATATTCTTTTTTGAAAGTACCAACTAAAATACATTTCACATCAAAATATTCTTCACCTGGAAATTATTACTTGACTCATTTTACACGAAAAAAAGTTTCTACAAAAAAAAAATAATAATAACATTGTAAAACCAAACACTATCCTTCAATTCGCTCAATATGTGGAAAATATACAAAATAAAATATTTTGAATTTACGCGATAGGTACATTAAATTTCATTTGACCTTCAGTGTAATACACCAGTAGCGGCTCGTGAGCTTTTAAAGTGGGCCAATTTTTAGACTCTGGGCTACTGGTTTTACAATGATGTTTATTTTTTATTTAGGTCATTTTTGGAATTTCTTAATAGTCGCGCAAGGAAAAGCTAACATTAAAAAAAACGATTTTGTCAAATACAAATTATTTTTCTTCATAATTTCAAAAAGAATTTAAAATCTTGAAATGTATATCTAATATGTAGTTTAGTATTAACAAACCTGTAATGAGTTAAAATAGATTGTCATAGGATTTAAAACTACATGCATTAGGTATGTATAAGTACAAAGTAAATAGGATCGTGGGATGACACTATCAAATTTCATTAACAGTTATGTTAATGATATGTTTGAAAATATTATCTATATTATAATATTATATGGATTAATATTATTAGTAATCAATACCACTTGCAATGTAATATTATATATTTATATAGACTTTGGGTATAACGTTTATCCACGACTTTTAGTATTGTGACGGGGTTTATATATATTTATTATATTTCGTATTAAACATTTCTATAGTAAAAACGACAAATTTATTTTTGATGGTGCTGTTTGGTTATCGTGATTACTGCAAATCAAAACAAATATCCATAACCGAGGTGTGAAAATTTCAATTTTGTATACCTAGTGTACAAAATATGGGTAGGTACATTATAAATAAACTATAAATACAATAGAACTAAAAAAATCATTTATTAAAATAATTATCTAGATATGATAAAAATGTAAAATATTTATCTGGATAATGCATAACACCTGATATTAGTAAGTTATCGGTTTGTAGTTATTTCAATTGTTTTGTTTTGTATTTTTATGGTTGCCGGTTAGAACAGACATGTTGAAATATATTTTATCTTTCCATATCTAGATTAGAAAATATCGAACACGATATCATTGTCTTTTAATATAGCCGTGATTGATTTAATTTTCAAGTTCTTGATAAAAAATGAAAATAAAAATAAAATAAACGTGTATTATATTACCGTTACATTATGTTGGTACTATTAGAAAATATATTAGTTCTTAAGACGAAACTTACACCGATTGTGTTTTAGTGTTTTATAAAACCTTGATGTAATATTCCAAAATTTTGTATTGTTTTTATAACATTTAAAATAAATATCATTTTATAAAATTTGCAATGTTTCAATAATAAGAAGTCAATCGGCAAACTAGTGATATTTAGTCAATGATTTTTTTTTAACATTACCTTTCTAAAAAAAATATACAAAATTTAAACACATCTCTATACGTATACTCCAATACTCGTAAATCATTGTGTTCAGAGTATAATCTCGACTTAACTTAACCTAACCACTCAAAAGTTCGGTTATATATGTATAATGTTATATAGATACCTACTGTTTTTAATAATCTGAAATCTAGTCGGAAAAAATATAAATAAAGACATTGTTTGTGTAGGATAAGTAGGTGCTAACTTCTAGCTAGGTAGAATACTTCAGGTGATTTTGAACAACATTATATATATTCAGTGTTGGGTAGTAACTTAACTCAAGTTACAAGTTACTGTAACGCAATTACTTTTTTGAGTAACGCAGTGGTAATTGCGTTACTTTTAATTTATATTAACGCAAATGTAATTCAATTACTATTTAAAAGTAATTTGCATCGAAGTAACGCGATATTTTTGAAGCTACAATTTTGTCATAATATTACTATAAAATTATATTATGAACCAAAAAAAAAATTTTAGTAATCAAATTTATTGTCATATTTTCAGTACAACACGTGATTATTTTTATATTATACAGCCCATATCTTGTAATTATTTATATTATTATTATTGTTATTATTGTTCATACTATTCGTAGAAAATTTAATCTCACCCGAAGCTCCTGCATGAGTATAATCGTCGTGTTTATTAAAATCGTAGGTACGAAAATAATATAATATCGAGGCGAGAAGTGGTTATTGTTTTGTACGACCAAGCAGTGTCGTAGCCAGGATTTAAGCAAGGGGGGACAATAAATATCATAATTAAAATAACATTTTTGTTTTTATTATATTTAAAAAAGTAATATTAGCTTTAATAAAATATTTACTAATTACTAGAATACTTAATGCTTAGGTAACATAATAATTAATAACTAATAAATTATAGTAAATAAATAATATGTAATAAATATAATGTTATTATTTAAATAAAAAACTGAAAAATAAACTTATTAACTAGGCAAAATATATTTTATTTATTGTGTCCAATCTAACATTAAATAATTTTGCATCCTTCTGGGAGATCTTTTAGAAAATTTCAACAAAATATCTCTCTCTATATTGTTATAGTTTAACTCATCTTTATTTATGTTAGCTAACGCCAAGCTTAACTCTTATGCTACTTTAAACTTATACTTATATAGATATTAATTTGATAATTTATACACATTTAACAGTTCAACCAATTAGAACTTGAATATTAGAATTTGATTTAAATATTAGAACGGCTATCTATGACTATGTATATATATATAATACAATATCTTTTGCTTATCACATATTATCGTAGTTAACCTAATGAAACCTGATTACTGAATTTAACAAACACAAATTTTGATTATTGATAAGATAATAAAAAGCATAATTAGGTTTATCGTGAAAACATGCGTTAAGTACGTTAATAATAAATAAGCCATAGACTTTATACTATAATTATAAAGCTACTATTGTTAAAATTAGATCATATGAAATTGCTATAAAAAAAAAGTCCCATGGGAGGGGCCATGGCCCCTCTGGTCTCCTCTGGCTACGCCACTGCGACCAAGTACACAGTACGAATCGCTAATGACCGGTAGGTATATTTTTTATATGGGTTTAAGGGAAGTAGGAAAAGTTTTCACGTCCGCGAACCACGATTACAGTCTACAATAATATTGACAGTCGTGTGACAAATCTGAAATCGTCTATATTATCGTATATTATAAATTATATATAGGTATAGTTGAAATATTAATTTTAAATATTTGATATCTTTTATACCACCATGGACAATAACGATATTGTGGAATTTCCATGGCCTAGCTGCATACAATAAATATTTCAGTATCGAAAAAGAAGATATTATTAAACATTTTTATGTTAAATGCAAATTATGTGTGAAATCGAAAATATACTCAACTGCAAAAAGAAACAATTCAAATTTAAAAAAACATATTACAGTATCTAAATACAATTATGAATTTACAAAGAACCTAATAAGTAATAATAATATTTAAAAGTTAATATGGGTATTGGTATTACGTGAGTACGTATCTAGTATCTACCTATTAAACCCATTAGGAGGCGCCCATTAATTACATGAAGTGATTTTGGTGATTTTTCGACCCTCCCCCTCCCCCATGATGAGATGTCATGAGATTTCTCGATCCCCTCCCCCACCCATCAATCACACGTGATATTTTTCATAATGCCTATTTTTAGTGTAAATACATTAATTACTTAATTTAACCCAGTTCTCTTGCAATTTTACAGTTTATGGCGGAAAATAAATCACGTGATATTTGCCTAGACACCCCTCTCTCCCATTTTATCAACTAAAAAGTTTTTTTCCATTTCGTACCCTATGGCAGTGGCGTCATTTATAAAATGTGTTATATAATATCTAGGTACCTACGTATTTGAAATGATAAAATTTATAATTTTTATATCATAATAGAAATAATGTAATGGATCAACAAGATAAAATAATTTAAAAAGGTTTTATCTAGTATTCACGAATTAAGATAATATCTTTATCAATATGATTCGGATTGCAGCATTGCATAAAAGTTAAATTTTAAAATATCAATCTCCTAAAATTTTTATAAAAATATATAATAATTAATAATGATAATAATAAAAAAAAAATTATTCGATCCATGGTAGTTACATTATTGAAGTGTATTCTTATTATTAATATAAATGGTTTTGAAAATTTTTGGACTTAATATTATTATTAAATAGAAAATTTTAGTGGACGTTGTTCCTACCCAATAAAGCAGAAAAACTGTATATAGGTATTTAAAAATAAAACAGATAATTGAAAACCAATAGGTACATTACACGTTCCACTCAGAATCTAAAATAATATATTAAATAAAAAAATATTAAGTATAAAAAATTTAATTAATAAATTGTTTACTCAATGGTTTTTTCAGTTTCTGTTCTGTGATAAACTGATAAGATAGTTTATTTACTGTAACTGTACCTACACAAATACAACGTCGCACTAGTGATTTTATCTAAAGCTGGCGCATTTAAATGTAATTATTTAAACATTTTCGCGCGATAATAAATAAGTGTGTTGCACTTTTATCAAAACAATATTAATACACATACAAACAAATAGTAAAACTTTTCCTACTTACATCACTAGACAAGAGCAACGATGAAATAAAAATATTAAAATACATCAATATATGTAGAAAAGTCGTATCAGACATTTTGGCATTTTATGTTATTTCGTGCATATTAGTCCGAGCCGATCCAAACAAAAAGGAAACCTGCTGAGTCCATCAGATGTAGTGCGTGGTCATTCAAAAGTGTATGTGTATTAAAGTTTTATTTTTTAGCCGTTCCGAGCTGAGACAATCCAATTAAGATCTCAAATGTGAAAAATATTATTAAATTTAACAATTTATGCAAAAAAAAAAGTAACTTCGTTATTTTTTACGTAATTCAGTAAGTCATTCAATTACAAATTTTTTAAGTAACTTGAAAGTAATCCAATTACTTTTATTTAATATAACTTGTAATTTAATTCAATTACTTTTTAAAAGTAACTTCCTCAACACTGTATATATTCAATATTCATAATATAATATGCATCATTAATCATAATAATTATAATATTATTTAGATAACACTTACGGCATCCATTTTGTCGAGAATCGATCCTTTGATAGGATTAACTACGGTTTTAGTCACATTCCTGAACCGATTGTTTCCCAATAGCCTGTCCGCCGCCGCCGCCTTACGACGTTTATTATTGTTATTTTTATTTTTGACGTTCCTGCGGTACCGTCTTGTTGGTTGTCTGTTGTTGACATTCGATTTTCTCATGTCGTAATCTTGACTGGGATTCATTTCTTGATGATAGTTCCACTGTCTGTCACCGTTGTTTCCCTATAAATAGACAAAAAAACAAAAATAAATGTCATCTAAATATATTTTATATTTTATTTGTTTAAAAATAATTTTGGTCGGATTTGGATTTTGGATGTATTACTTTTAAAGAAATTGTGCTTTGGATATATAATTGTTTTTATAGGTTGAGTCGAATATCATTTGGATTTAAAAAATTAAAGAAAAATAGAAAAACAGATTAAAAGCGGTATTTTATTCAGATGTGAAATTAGAATATTAATTGATAGGTATAATATCGAAAATTAGGGGTTTAGAGTTTTAGAAAAATGAGATATTTAGAATACTTAATAAATTTATGACAATTCAGTTTAGAAAGATCGGTAAATTTCATTGGAAAAAGTATATAACATTTTTAAACGAATAAAATATTGCTCACAGAATATTGTTGTGGTTGGACGTCACAAGACATCATATCGTGGTTGCCGTTATCACTGTAACCGCGATTGTTGTTATTGTTGTTGTTAGTATAGTCCTGTCGATGAACGTTGAATTCTCGGTTGTTGTTTCTTCGACCATCTTCTGCGTGGTATCTCCTGTTGTTGTTGTGGTTGTAGTTGTAGTTATTATTGTGATCTTTTCTGTCACTTTGGCCGGCGGACAGAGAAGAATAATAATAATCGCTGTCCATACCTGAAGGCGACCTGTCTCTTGTGGTTGACCGGTCTCCTGCGGTTGAATTGTTACATTCTTCAGCGATGTCAATAAACTGTCCTTGGCGTCTCGAATGGTCCGTTGTCCTGCACTTTAAATTCTGTAACCAAAAAGCGTGCATCAAGCAATAGTATCGAACGTGATTCAAAAATGAGAAACAATATTTGGGAAATTACTATCTTATGAGAAATGATATATATATATAGTTATTGTTATAAAACTAAATATTTTGAAGAAAAAAAATTAACAAAGTCAGTTTTTTCAAGTAGTTCACGAATTTTACCACGGGATAATGACCTCGTATATAGTTTCGAGAGACAAAGAAAATATTGTAAAAAATAAATTTCACTGAAATACATCATAATATTGTAAGGCATGAGTCAAAAAACATATTTAGAACAAGAAAGAAAAATCACATTATATTCTCTAATCTCTTATTAGGGTTTCTTTTGTTAAGTCATTAAAAAGTAGTTCTACATAATTGTGCAGTTTTAAATCAAAGTGTACGATTTTAAATACCTGAAATATGTGTCCATTACATTACAGTTAACGATCAACTATATAATGATGTGTGTGTTTTAAGATTAAACTTATGTTTATAGACAGTTTACTTACCATATTATTAGGAGGTATATTATGTGATTCTAAAATTCTTCTCATTCACCTTCTCTCCTTTTTTTTGGAGGGGGGGTCGCCCCCCTTTGTCCTACACTCCCACTTAACTCTATCTCTCGCATCTTCTTCGTTTACCTCCACTTACCTCATATAACTCGCCATCACATCCACCCACCTCTTTTTGACCCTTTTCCCCCTATTTCCATTAACATATATTTATTTTACTAATCTTACTGCCTCAGCCTCTTTCCCTTTTCATACATGCCCGAACCATCTTAATCTATTCTCCTGCATTTTGTAAAATATCGAAGCTACTTCTATACTACTTCATGTATACTTATCCTTATTTTATTATCTTTAGTTACTCTATTCATCAACCTTGACATTCTTAGCTCTGCTACACTCATTCTTTGTTCTATCTTCCTATCTACTGCCCAACATTCTATTCCATACATCCTTACAGAACTCGCTACTGCCTTATAAAATTTACCTTTTAACCTAATAGAAATTTTTTCATCACTCAAAATACCTGACACTTCTCTCCACTTCATCCATCCACACTTAATCCTGTGTTTCATATCCTTTTCAAAACCTCCGCTTTTCTGTACAACAGACCCTAAATACTCGAACCTCTCAACCTCTCCACTCTATCTCCACTCAACTTTATTTCTAGTCTTTCCCTATTCCCTCTGTGTTCCCTTTCACCAAAATCATACTGTGTATATTCTGTTTTACTCCTACTAATCCTTAGTCCTTTACTTTCAAGAGTTCTCCTCCACTCTTCAAGTATACTATTCACTCCCTCAGGATTCTCTCTTTTATCAGTACCATATTACTTGCAAACAACACGTACCATGGTATCTCACTCTGTATATTCTTTGTTATTTCATCCATTACTAGGGAAAATATCAAAGAACCAAAGCCAAACTATAGTGAACTCCCACTCTAACCCTAAAATCCTCAGTTTCTCCACACAGACTTCTGACTCATACTCGTTCTTTCATACATATCTTCAATAATGTTCACATACACCTTTGGTAATCCTTTCTTCATTAATGTTTACTTTAAGATCTCCCTAGGAACTCTGTAATAAGCCTTCCCTTGATCAATAAATACCACGCACAATTTATTTTTCTATTCTTTGTAACAAAATTGATTTACTTAATTTCTAAATTCTATGCATTTCTAAAAATTCCTCAGTAATCGGTGTTTAAAATGTATTATTTCTAAAATCCTCAGGAAAAATGTAGTGTTAAATAAATACAACGAAGCAATGAAAAATACTAATATGTGAATGTACAAATGTGAGCATATTAGAGTTTGGGAAATAAGAGGATGTAAAACTGATAATTATTTTTTTTTACATAGTATAATGTCTTGTTTTCTTTGTTTTTTCACTTTTTAAAATCGCTGTTGTATGTTTAATAGTTCAGATATAAAATAATTTTTCAGTACCTATTTAAGAATAATTAAAAAAAAAAAATTCTTTTTATTATCCCATATATTATATACATCCTATAAATTGTACCTAAGTAGGAAAAACAACCATCAGATGTATTTTAAATTGTTTTGGAAAGCGTTTTAAAGGTTTGAACATTTACATGACACTTTATACTTATATTGAAACAAAATTAATATTTTAGAAATTAACGTTAGATAGAACCTTTTCATTTTTAACGCAATAAAATATATAGATGCAACCTATTTGTACTAATGACTAATAAAATTCTTTTTATGATTTAGTTCTGTCTGCAGGTATGCATTTAATCAGTTACTTAGTAGATCCAGAATAAGATTTTTTTTTTGGGGGGGGGGAGGGGTTAAATCTTGCATAGTTTTATTAGATTTTAAGATATTATTAGGGGTATCAATATGAGGGGAAGGGTTCAGAGGAACGATATGCCCTTTCTAGAGAATTATATGATGATGATTATTTTCTGTAGCTGGTAGTTATGTATAATTACTGGTGTCAAAATAAATATATATATGAGGTGGATATGAAAAAATGACTAAAGTGTTATTCTCCCACCCTGAAATTAACTTGTAATCACCTATGGATTAATATCTTATATATTCGTATTCATAGAATTTCTCATTTAAAGGCTTTTCCTTTTATTAATTAGTCATTCTTTTATTGATTTAACAATTAACTTCACCACGAAAATTCACAATTATTTTTTTTGTCTTGAGACTATATCCCAGTATCTAGTTTAATATAGAATTAAATCTATTATGGTATTGAACTTATAAAGACGTTTTTTTTAAAGAAGAATATAATTAATAATACATTTTATATTTTAATTGTAAAGTAAAATACAATATTAAAAACAATGATTTATACTAATTTTCATTCATAAAATAAACAATTAAATTGTTAAACTTATGTAGGTACATTAAATATATTGTGTTCTATTTAGAAGATACCTAAGTACACAAACATTTTTTTTAAATCGTTTTGATTTTGTTTTGATGGGACACACAGCACAGAATATAAATCTATTATATTTATTTAAGTCAACAATCCATTAACGTTTAGTTACCTACTCTATATATTATTATAAAATTCTGTAATCACACTATAACCATACGAATATAATACCATAGAATAAAATAATAAAAAATAATTACAAATAAATCAAACTTTATGGTATTTATCTGTTATAATTAGGTGAACACCGTGGGCTTATTGATTATAAAATAATGGTAAATTACAGAAAATTGTTAATTTTTTCTAAACATTAAAACATTTTATAGATATAGGTACATTCAAAAGATACATTATTATATTCAAATGGAAATACATTTAAGTATGAAATAAATTACAACAGTCGACAAGTAAGTATAATAAAATACAACAAAAACAATGGTTTGGAGGGAATGCCTCCATCTCTCCCCCCCTACTTGGATCCGCCACTTTTAGTTACTGAAATTTCGTACCGTAGAACTTTTATATACTTCTGTGTAACTAATATTCGATAAATCACTTAGATCTCAGAAACTCTATATTTATGGATAAAAATTGTATCGTTATTTTTCAAAACCATTGCATTTATGGTAAAAATGCGATTTAGAACCTTTTTACATCAAGTCCGCGAGTCCTGCGCAGTGAAATTTATTTATGACATGTTTTATTTGGATATTACATATATTAACATGGTGTACCTTTATAGTCGAAAGTTACGGTTTTATGTGTAAGTATCCACCAAAATATATTGTGTGAATGTATAACGTTTGACGGGTATAAAAGTTGGTATTCTTGAGAGTGTATAATTTTCGACGTTGGCGAAAAAGCATTTATTTTATATGCATATATTATATATTATATAGTATACACACACACATAAATATATATATAGTTTGGGAGATATTATACGATCGTGTTTAGCACGAGTTTATACCATGAAACGTCGTTCGTGATTTACATAATATTGGCGTTATTCGTCGTGAAAAACGTTTATCCGAGTGTAAAAAAAGAAAAGAAAAATGATTCACAGGTTCGGCAAAGAAAACTCGTTGTTGAACGCAATACGTACATGGGTATAAAATATCATACAATATTATATAAGTATGTCGGACTGTAGTGCAGCTGTTGGAAATGGACTTTCCTATATAAAACCTAAATGGATATAGGTAAAAAAAAAAAAAATACCCGAGGAAAAAATTTCTGCGTTCAAAATATCCAATATCCGTTAATATCCATTGGAAAAATATTCAAAAGTCAAAGCACAAAATAATTGTCAATATAATATTAGTATTATAAATTATACATAATATATGCTATAATGGAAAAATCAAAGGATCTTATCAATTGATATTAAAAAGTTAAAATCGGTTTTTTCATACTTTTAACTCATCTAGTTAATTAAATTTGCCACTAACTGACAAATATTATCTTGTTAAAATCTTTCATTATAATAATTAGATACTTTTTTAATAGTACAACTTTAATAGTATGATTTTTCAAAATTATCCAGTTAAGTTAATTGCTTGTTTTTTTGGTTAATTGGGAGATATGCTAAATATGCACATTATATGTTTTATGATGATGGGATTAAAAACATAATTTTTTTATCGTATATTTTTCCATATTTTGGTATTTTTCGACATTTTGACATTTTAAGAGCTTTTGTAGGATTTAAACTGAATATTTCCCCTTTTATTGCACATATAGGTGTTTTATAATGGAATGTAAATTGGGTGAACGTTTTTTGTGAATGATTTTTGAAAAATTTCAATTATTATTATTGTTAAATTTAAAAAAAAAGTAATTTATTTAAATTTAAATTTTTATATTTTTTGATTAATATTAAAGTAAATTTATATATGTAGGAATACATGAATTTCAATTTATATTGATCGTCAGGGCTGTGGATAATATGCACTAAAAATTTTTTTAATATGCATGCACTTTAATGTACATGTAATTATAAATAGCAAAGTATGCTTTCAAATATGCACTAAAAAAACGTAAATATGAAATAATATTTATTAAAAAAGCAAAAAATATGCAGAGTACATTTTTTTTTTAATATATTATATTTAGAGACATATTTTAATAATTTTGCAGACCATAAATAAATATACTACACGCTTGCATAATGTTTCATATGATTCTTACTGTATGAACGTTGTGACAATGGTCATTAGAAAAAAAATCAACACAACTACTAAATTATCCAAAAACTTATACATTTCTAAAACAATGAGGAATAAACATTTTAGTATAGAGATATTTGAAGGAAATATGTACTTTTATGCTCAAACACCTATTATATGCAAAAGTATGCAATATCGATGTTCGAATTTGTATTTATAACTATATGAAAAATATTTTTACCAAACTCATTTCCACCCACGATGTATCAAAAAAACCATACAAATGTATTCCATTCATGAATCGCATAATATACGACTCGTAGTTACGAATTTACGATAACTTTAATGGTATTTTCCTATTGAGTTCTAATTAAAATATAACACACATAATCCTTTCAGTCATGGTGGTACAAAACACAAACGGTATCTGAATTATAATTTTTTTCATTTCTTATAATTTATTAACGTGTTGTTTGATAAGAATTTAAAGTTTTGTTTCAGAATAATATTATAATATAATAATAATTAGTTATATAATGTATTACGGCAAAATTTAATTAAAAGTTAATGATTTTATTTTATTTGTTTATTACATTAATAATTATACATCTTTACATCTTACATTCTTGCATTTTTATTTTACCATTATCAACACCCATATCAATTTTACTTTTTAATTTAGATTTTTTCAAAAAAAAATAATTTCAATTATTATAGTTACATAATATTAAAATTATTTTTATTGATTGTATGCTTTCAATTATATATACTTATTTGATTTGTTTTTTTATATAGGTACTTACCTATTTTAGAAATGTGGTCTACGAATTCTGTTTTATGTAAACTACCATTAATAGTTCAAATTCCCTCGACAACTATGAAGTTACAGTTCAAATTTGAGCTATAATGAAATATACCTATATATATATATATAGTTATATTAGCTACTATTTATTTTTCAAACAATTGTCAAAAGACAAATTTTGGTCCGATTTTCCGGCATAAGTACATAATACGTTATCGGTTCTTCTGATTTTCAACTATAAATAATAGTTATCCTTAGGGCTTAGACCCACCAAGTACTTACGTGAACTTCTCCGCAGCTGACCAACATCACGACGACGGCTAAGAACGTCGCACGACCGCAGAGTTCCGAATTCGACCACATGATACCATACATATGTTTATATATACATATATATTATACGTTAGACGACGTACGATTGTGTTTACTCGATCGCGTGGCAATGGTGGTTTTCGCTTTTTATATGAAGTACACGTACGAGTTCCCGTCGGAAACCGTCCTCGGTGAGTTGTCATGGATGATTGACGTGTGCATGATATAATGTTTTTTTTATTGTAATAATAATAAAAAAATAATAAATAAATAAAATATAACAACAAAAACAACAGAAAAACCCCGATTCCGAATAAATCGTTTCCTGAAACTCGGCCGCGTGATAGTAAGTTTCTTCCGGTCGGAAGTTTTGCGATGGACGATCTGCGAACAGGTGGTAGGTACACACAGGTACCTTCTATACACATTATTATAATATTCATCATATACGCGCGAAACACGCACACTGTCAAAATATTCTCCTCCGACCAACAATAATCGCATTGTTCTCGCTTCGTTACGACATATATTTTACAGTATCACAATATACCTACTATACGGTTATCATATTATTATAATATGCAGTTTGATAACGTGATAATGATTTTACTCGTATCTCGGAGCGTATTTTCTGTACACCACCCGTACCAAGCGCGGTCTTGTGGAAATCGAGTTTTGCGAAACACCCTATCAGTATATATTTTGAGATCTAGTAAATCTAAATATTGAAATTACTCTCGATCCTCTCGTATACATATGACACGATAAACAATAAATATCAAAAAGATATGGTGTTATAGTTATGGACAAGATCTTTTTCTCTCTGCCAAATCAAAAGACAACTCGTGAATAAAATGTTAAAATTTAAAATTAATTGATTTCATAATTTTATATGTCATTCTCTATACAATTTCTCAATTTTCAACCATTTCATAATATGTATCTAATATTGAATTTGTGAAGGCATAAAAATCATAAAAATTAAAGTTTTGTGTATAAAATCGTAAGGTTATTTTTTTTGGTTAGCGAAAAAAGTAATCGGTGACTGGAAAAATGTTATAGTCATAATATTAATAAAAAAATAAAAAAAATCGCTTATGTCCTTAACTAATCTATTGGTCGATTAAAATATAACATTTCCAATGCATAGATAGCAGGACATTTTAGAAACTATGACCCGTGTTTATTTTATTTTATTTTTTTTATCAAAATTGGACTCGATTTAGTGACGAAAGAAATATTTTTTGATTGAAAAAAATTAAATTCCGATTTTAAATCAAGATTCGCTCGTTCAGTTGAAAAATGCAAGTTATTAATTTAATACAGATAGTAAATAAATATAACGTAAATAAGCCAAACTTTTTCATTTTTTTTAACTCCCAGCTCTCAGGCTTATATGTGTAGGTACCGACAATTTAGCGTGACATTTAAGGACAGTAATTTCAGAATACGACAATTCAGTGCATACGACCTTTCAGCAAGTACGAAAATTCACCGTGCGTCATATAAGCTCAAATTAACGTTTTTTTTTTTTTTTTTTTTTTTAAATGTTTTATAGACATATTGTATTTACTATACCTTCATATTATTATGTAGTATATACGATATAACTATGCTTCATTGAAGGAATTATCAATTTTACTTGACCATCGTGATTTAAAATGTCCTATCTTATCACTATATTATAATATAAAAGTGTACTATCATCACAGTAGATATGACATTATTGCGAGTGTACAGACGAATAACTTACGATCATTCGCGATCATTCACGATTGGACAAGTTAATCTCTCACAACATTCCCAAGTAACTACGAGACTGTGCAATTTACTACAAATATCAACAACAATTATAAAAATAGATATATAAGTAAAATTAATATATATTATATTATATAACATATAAGATAGAATATGTATCGAGAGTATTCAAAAAAAATATTATAAGAGGTAACAACTATGGTTTTGACCGTAATTCATCATCAGGTTACAAATGAATAATAATGAAAAAAAAACAACAAAACAATAAATATCGAACCAATATATAGTCGTAGTTATGGACAAGAGTTTTTTCTTCACCACACCAAAAGAAAAATCATGAATAACATTTTGCATATTTGTATCACCTACTCATTTGTAACCTGATGATTTACGGCGGAAACTAGTTGTTTTTTATAATATTTAACAATATAATAAAACCAAGGCAATAATTTTTCGAAAAAAACATATTATTTTACATCAGTCCAAGTTGGATACAATGACTGCGATGAGACTGCGATATGAGGCGCTGTGTGTATAGGTAGGTATATATTGATATGTGTGGTGCATACTTGAAATTATTATAACTTAAATAAAATGTACACGTTGAACAATGTATTGCTGGAGATGTCCTTCATGAAAAAAATAATCGTAATTTTTATTTAAATACATTTGTGTTATTTTTATAATTTTAGTTATTTTATTATATTTTTAGTTTATTTTAATTTATCTATATAATATTATGCACTTTAAGGTTTCTAATCATAAGCTTAGACACCTTATATCCCTACTATAGTACATATAGTTATGAGTTTGTTGATTTGGTTACCAGGGAAATAGATATTATTCTTCTTGTTTTATAATAGCTTTCGGTTATTGTTTAAAATACGTCCAGAAACCGGGAATGTAGCCCACTCACATAGTGGGCTTTCCAAACTTGTTTCTATACAATTTTATTACAGCGATATTAACTAAACATTTGTATACATCATTATTAAAACTTAAAATAATTTTACTGATGATGTGCATATTATAGAATGACCAGTGTGCACTATTATGATGCATGCTTAAATATCGGACGTGCTGAATTTGGTTACGCTGAAATGTCGTATGCACTGAAATTACTACGCTAAAATTGCCGCACTGAGTTTTCGTACAACCGGTTTACTGCTATGTAATTATGTTCAAATACTATTTGGATTTCTCACCTTATATTCGACGTGATATTAGGTATATAAATTATTCCTTCCAATTATACTTCCATTTTGGTTTTTTTTGTACAGGGAGATGGCTTTGTAAGTTCCCCAAGACTATTCTCATCATGTATTACATTTACTCATCATACATTTCGAAAATATTGAAAAACGTATTATACCAATAGTATTGGCATACAATGAACAAGAATTACTAGGATTATTATACTATCAAAATTCAAAAGATCAGTTATCAAAATAATACCCACAATAAAAATAAAATGTGGTGTGACATAAGGTTGTTTTTCTTGTTCCCGCTGAATTGAAAAATTAAACTTCGTTTACGTGAATTTCGATAAATCTTGGTGAAATTCGCTCTGTGACACATGGTAATCAGTAATTAATTTTAATTAAAAATGTTAGTTTAGATTTTCTTTTGGGTTTATTGAGATTAATATACCTACAGTACAGGATAAATTTTCATTTTATCATTGATCTTTATAAATGATTGCTGATTCGTAAGACTATCGTGGATTTTCGGAAAACCCGTTAAAATTTACACATTTATTGGTTTACGTATTAAATGAGTCGTGTGATGTATATCTGTTTATACACTGGACGTAATTCGTCGGAGTTCTTGACACTTGCATCGATGCATTAAGTCTGTGTTTAATTGACCTCGATAAAAAAAAAAGAACACCTGTGGCGTGTGTACATATACCATAATATTATGACGTAAGAAGGCACCAATATTCAATCGATTTCCACCTGTATGATGAAATTGAATAACATGAGACATGTTATCGGGTTTCACGTCATAAATTTCATTTTTTTTTTTTTTACATTAACCGCAATTCTATTTTAATTATCTCCAACACCTAATCTCGTCTTCTTTCTCTACAGTTTAGCTTTATTCCATTTAAGAATTTTGTCTCCCTTCCTTTACTTATTTTAAAAACTTTATTATACTTTTATCTAGTCATGTTAGAATTTCAGGCAATGGAATAAATAGTATTGTAACTAATATGACACAATTTTTCACATTATTTCTAATGAAATTAATTTTTTTCTCGAATTTTCTTTTATGACCAATTGTGGAATGTCCTTAAGAGTATTCTATACACCAATTTTAGCGGTATTAAAATACGTTCGTGCTTTACAACTACAACTTATTTCTTCGTGACCGCAGAGTCACAAAGAATACAATGTATACAAAGTATGAAAGATGAGAATATTTACTATGCCGTAACGTGGGATGTTTTTATTTAACAATTTGTTCATGTTTTTTTTAAAAATGTAAAAATTTAACGATTTTCAATCACAGATTATAGGCTTTTAAATAAACATATTGAAATATTGTTCCCCGCTTGAGCTCAGTAAATATTCTCATATTTCATATTTTGCATACATTTTAACTCTGCGATTATAAAGAAAGAAGATGTAGTTATAGAGCGTGAACGTGATTTTTAACGAATATCGTGATATCACAAAAATACAAATTTTACTCTTTTTAAAATATAATTTAATATTTTTAAATTGTTGGATTTTAATTTTTTTTATAAAATTTTATAAAAATTGCCTTTACAAAACCCCTTAAAAAGTGGGCAAACAGCTCGGTATACTGTCTAAACTACTTTTGTCACATAAGATATTTATATTTCAAATTTAGTTCCAAAATATCTTGGTATTGAGGAACTCCATTTCCCTAGATACCTAATTATTTTCGATAGAATAGGACGCATAGTTTTATATTCATATTATTATCAATTGCCTTCGGCTTATTCTAACAAATTGACATGCCTATCATCATGCTTTCTCGTCTTTTTTGATGTGATTATGTAATTCCCAATATAAAACTGTAATGTTTCTACTTTTTCCTTTCGTCTATATAGGTACCTATTATATCTAAAATGTCAACGAAATATGTAAATAACATTATAATAGTGTCGAAATTAATCGTTTATTGTTAATCATCATCTGCAGTATGTAATATATTTACAATCGATTATTTTTATAATATTATCATAAATCTATCTATATATATTATTACATAATATATAAACCAAAACGTATGGGGTTTCGTGTGATATCACATTTCGGGTGATTTGGCCTTTTCCGAGTGAAACCCGAGTTCGGGGTGTGAACTGTAGTTGTACATTTGCATTTTACCGTCTTGATCTAGATACCCGTAATGGCCGTGGACGAATCCACTGGAATCTCTTTCTTCGTACCTGAACTGTCTGTTTGTCCTGTTTCATATATACAAATCATAATTAAAATTATAATATTATTAATTTAGTAGATGTATAAATTTTGTCAGAAAATGATTACGTATCTATGTTTTTTTTTTTGTTACGTCAAAGAACATGTTCCATCAAAATTATTTTGAAAAATTATATAGAATAACAGTCGTAAATTCGATAAAAAAAAAGAGTTCGAAATACGTATAGGCATATCACGTTTTGGTTAATTTGATGTATTATGATGAGTGCTCCACGACAGTCATTCTTGATTTAATACATAATATATTCTGTAATAATTTAATAGTACTTCAAAAATGTTTTATTTTCTACTATAATAAACTATCAATATATTTCAAATAAAAAAAATAAAAATCAATTAATTCGAAATATTTATACTCTTATAAAAACAAATATATATTATAAAAAAGAAAATGTACCTATAATATTTGCAAAAGTGGTGTTGGTAACAACCAGTTTCGATCATTAGTCATCACAGGTTGCAAACGAATAATACAAAAACAAATAAAAAAAATACAAAAAAATATGAAAATTAAAAAACAGAATACATATTATATTATAAATAATAAGAATAAAATTATTAAACAATTACTAGAAACATAGATATATTAAACAGTATCTGTTAGAAAATTAAATTATGAATATTTTATTAAAATTCCAAGTACATTTTTTTTTATAATATATATTTATTTTTAATAAATTATTGTTTTGGTTAACTTTATAATTTTATTTTAGAGAGAGTGAGTTGAGCACTACTTGGTTACGTTCAACATAAAACATGTATATTCCTACACTCAGAAATACACTTAAAGTCATTTAATAGTGCGATTTTTCTAAAGAGCTAAATTTATTTCCAAAGTTAACTCGTTAATCAATGAACTCACCCTTTGCCGGTGTCGAAGCCGAATTTGTACGAATCAGGACCGCCTAGGCCGTGCAATTGGAACTCTACTCTCTCGCCATTGCCGTCTTCGAAAGTCAAATCGCCGCCAAATTGTTCACTGAGCTTTGTCTGTATAAAAATGTCATATAATTAAGTCAATTTAGTATGATTAAAATACAATTTGTCTTTTACGCATTGAATAAAATATACAATGGTGCATTTCAATGATTTTCAGGGAAAGTTATCCAATTTCATAATACTTACATATATTAAAAAAACAATCTATATTTAAAATTAAATTTAAATATAACTATCCAAACACATTGTCGTACATCAATAATAAATATTTATAAATTAAAATATGTTTGCGATAATTATATGCACCCCTATCAAAACGACATATAAGAGGTTAAAAAAGAATGGAAAAAAGTATTTCAGGAATAAAAGTTTATTCAATCGAAATCGTTAAGAAAAAACCGAGTTTATAATTGTTGTAATATTATTTACTTATTTTATTTTTTATGACTTTCGCTTGGATTAAAAAGTAACATTTAGTTTAATATATATATAAAAATTTATACATTATACATAGAGAGGTATAAAGATTTAGAGTTCAATTTCGAGAATGATATTCCACCTAAACCCGTCGACCACGACTAAATCTCATTTGGTCCGTTTATATAGAGGACATTCTAGGGCCGTGAGTGAAAACTGAAAATAATCTCGAAAACCTGTCTAAAAAAGAAATTCAAACATCGCTTTAAACAGACGAATTATGCATGAGTTATACACCGCACACGTATTTTATTTTCGAATAATTAATAAATAAAATATTAATGAAAATGGAGTTTTCAAGTTTTTTCGTATAACAACAATCGTAGAATAGGTATTTTAGTGATACTATTTGGATTATTTTCGTAAAATATATATTGAACTTTTAAAGAATAAATGGAATCTACCGAAAAAAAAAATAATGATGTGATATGAATATGAAGAACTTTTTCATGAAATTTATACCGCCTTTTCCGCCAGTTTCTTTATTTATTTCACAAAAAATAGGGTCGATTTCCTTTCCTGCTTAATAGATAACAAGTAACAACGACTGATTTCCAGTTTTCCGATAAACAAAAAAAAAAATCCCAATTATCATTGATTATTTATTTTTGAAATTTATTCTTTTTATACTTACAGAAAATCGATATAATTATATGATCAGAATTCAAAAAAATATTAAGAGGACTTAAGACTAAGATTAATATGACGCATAGGATGTAGCAGTTTTGTGCATTTAAAATATGTTTTATGAATAAATTGTCAAAATGTAAATAGGTAATGCAATAATAAATTAGCTATTAAAATCGGCGTATTCAAATTGAGCATTCTTCCTCTAATTGAATCCTGGTTTATATAGTCAGGAACATTGGCCAATTCGTATCTCCTAATATTGCATGTACGTTTTTATATGTTTCAATGCTTTCGATGTGCGAAAAAAAAAAAAAAATAATAATAATAATAAAACACTGTAAAATGATTATAAAAAGAACACTGAAAAATAACGAACCAAAAATAAGAAAAATATACACTAAAAATTTGTTTAGATAACATGGGTTTACTATGAAAATATATGATATATAAAGTTGTATTTTGAGATATTTTTCAATTGTTCAGAGGAGTATATTTAAAGTTTGAATATCTATATAACATTTTCACATTTAGAATGAAATTGATAACACATTTAGATTGAGCTACACACTTGTAGTTAGAATCAATAATAAGTTAGAATTTATAAATAATAACTAGTTATTTAGAATATAATGAAAATAACGTTGTTATTATAAAAAATTCCTATAGATATGAAAATAAACATAAATTCATTCACCCAGTCTTCGAACTGGATGGTGTATTATTATTTTTTAAATTTGAAAGCAAATGTTCATTTGAAATACAATTTTAAGCGAAGTTTGGTATAATATTGTATAAAAAAAAAAAAATAGTCATCACAACTTTTCTGTTGCCAAATTTCTTCCAAAATATATATATGTAATATATTCGGTATAAAAGTTAATTTTTCTTTAAGTTTAATAAATTACTTAAATAAATCCAAAAATAACCTTTGTAAAGTACCAAATAGAACCAGTTCGCTACCAAAATAGGTTTCTACTCCAAAAGTCCTGTTCGACTTATACCCAAAAAATAAGTACACAGACATAAAAAACACATAAGAAAATAAATACATTCTTAGTTTCGCTCAGAATCTAAAAGCATAATTAAAATTAAATATAATTTTTTCATTGATATTGCAGAAACTCGATGAAACGTTTTTTCTAGTACATAATTTTTTCCAATATAACTTTATTATACTAAAAACACTAATAAAATTGTTGGTATGATATGATTCTATCTAATGTACGTGAAATTAATCATTTTCTGAGTATTAATTAGATAAAATATTTTACTTCTGTTTAACACAGTCAACGATTCATTTAGGGATTCCATTTTTGAATACAAAATTGGGAATTTTTTTGAAGCGTCTTGGATCAAATACGTATAATATTAGAAACTACTAAATTAGAACTAATTATATATCGAGTGAATAAAAAAATTCTAACCGGTTCGTCTTCATCGTCTTCAAAATCGGCTTCTGTTTCTTGAATGACCGTACTTTGTGGTAACTGAAAAGAAAAAATTTATATGGTTATAGTGCTTATATCGAGGGCGGAAAAAGTTCTAGGTTCTTAATATTTAATAGGTATACTTACATACACCATCTTTAAAAACAAAAATAAAAAAATTGTGATTTTGATAACTGGTGATAAAACGAATTACAAAAAAGGCCTATTCAAGATAGTTAATATAAAAAAAAAAGTCGTTCAGATATTGGTGGTAGTGTTAGTTGGTCAACCGAATCCATTCGGTCCTTGGATATTATTATTGTTTTAAATTTGAAAGTAAATTATTCATTGCATTTGGAAGACGACTCTGATAGAAGTTTGGTATTATTAATACAAAAAAAAGCCGGTCAATAGGTTGTGGAAGCACTTCGCTCGTCGGGTGTCAGTATTGGTGGATACACTTCGCTACTGGACAGGGTACTTTTGGTGGATGTATTGAATTTGAAAATAAATAAAACGATTCTGAGCGTAGCTTCGGTGTAGTATACATAACTCATATAATTTTTTTTTCAAGGGATCGATCGAGGCTGTTATTTTTAATTTATTTTTTAGTCGTGTTATTTATCATTGAAAATCACAATTTTTGCCCAGATCTTAAAATCTCATTTTACTAACTATTTGGACTTGAGTACCTCAAAATTGATAATTTTGTCGAAAAAATTAAAATGACTATAAAAAAAATTGTGACATCGGATTTTTAAGATTTTTTGAATTTAGTTAGAGTAACATATATTTAATGCTACATAAAATTTTCAGAACTTAAAACCGAAAATTACTCCTTTTAGGACTTAAAAACCTCGAAAACTAAAAATGTCTATAAATAGACCAAAATTAAAAAAAAATTTAAAAAAACTTAATTAACGTAAATATATTACTAAACTAAATATTTGATAAAAATTTCAAGATTTTCAAGTCATTATTTTCGAAATTACGACGAAATTAAATTCTCGATTTTACGAAATCGTATTATTGCCGTTTTTTCGTCATTTTGTGGTATAAAAAAAAATTGTGACTACAGATTTTCAAGATTTTTTGAATTTAGTTAGAGTTAAGTATATTTAACACTGTATAAAATTTTCAGAACATAAAACCGAAAATTACCCCTTTTAGGACTTAAAAACCTCGAAAACTAAAAATGTCTATAAATAGCCCAAAATTTCAAAAAACTTAATCAACGTAAATATATTACTAAATTAAATATTCGGTAAAAATTTCAAGATTATAAAGTTATTATTTTCGAAATTACGACGAAATTAAAATTTTCGATTTTACAAAATCGTATTTTTTGTAATTTTTTGGTAGTTTTTGCTTACGCATTAAAAAACTATTATGAAAATTGAAAAATGACCTCTTAAAATTACCAACTAGATGCAATTTGCTACCGGAAACCGGGTATGAGTGTAAAGATCGGAGCACTACTTCTGGTAGAAAAAGTGTTTACAGAAAAATAAAAAAAATAAAAAAATAAAAAAAAAATAAACATCATTGTAAAACCATAAGCTTCCTCGCTACGCTCAGAATCTAAAATTAAAATGATTGATATATGCTTGGCGCAGCATTCTGTGCAAAAGCTGATTGTGTCCATAGGAAGTAGTGTGGAAAAAGACAATGGTTTCAAGAAAAGCATATGGGAACACAAAAATGTATACTAGATATGTATATGTTTAGGGACATCTAATAACCCATTAAGTAAAGAGGTAATACATTTTAGGTCAGCATCTAATCATTGAGAAAAAAGAGAAGGCATTTTAAAAGTATTACGTAAAGAGAAGTAGTCATGGCTCAATCTTTTTGATAAAGGCAACATAAGTGAGAAATTTGTTTTGGACGTGTTGAACTTGTAGCTGGTCTTTGGCTAAGTAAGGGTTCTAAACAACCACGCCATACTTCAAGATGGGACGAGCTAAAGCCAAATAAAGTGCACGGAAACAGTTGGGGGAATAAAATAATAAATATTTTAGTATTACGCTTTATGAAACCCAAAACTCCTATTTATAATTAAGTAATTTGAGAATAAA
Organism: Pemphigus obesinymphae; assembly: GCA_025469235.1. Classification (NCBI taxonomy): domain Eukaryota; kingdom Metazoa; phylum Arthropoda; class Insecta; order Hemiptera; family Aphididae; genus Pemphigus; species Pemphigus obesinymphae. The sequence continues at coordinate 64,132 of JAIPRL010000937.1, read as the reverse complement.
ACATTGTTTTATATATGATATGTATACATTGTAACATTTTATTAATACTGTCATTGAGTCGAAGCTTCTGACGCACATTCATATATTAAGTTTATAAGACCACTTTATTTCTTTTCGCTAATTGACACGTATGTAAATTAGATCGATGTTTGAGTAAAAAGAGTAAGCAGGAGGCGTGATTTGCCTGAAACCATTTGGCTCGTGGAGTTAATCGAATTGTACGTCAATCATTAATGACGTATTTCGGTATATGTGTAGGCGCAACCGTGGAACGGATTTAATATGTAATGAAATACGTCTAATAAAAAAAAAAAAAATAAATAAATAAAATATGCACACAAAAAATAGGTATATACCTATATAAGATAGATTTGTAGTATTTCGTATGAAACAATTTCACTACGTGCAAATATGACAGATTCATTTTATAGATGTATAGTGTATACCTAACCTATCTTCTATTAAACAATTTTTTATGTTGATATACTATTAAGTAAAGATAAATGAAAATATATTATTATTATTTAAGGTTGTAAGTAAAAGATGGTTGAGAGATTAGATTCAATCTTTCATTGAGAAAGAAATTTATATACTTAGGTAGGTCTTATAACTAAAATTAATTTATCCATACATCTATATATTATTAATATTATTTATATATTAAATTGTATTTTGTATTATACTTATAGTGATTGTTATAAATATTTATATATTATAATAGTATAATTAATAATAATTATTAATTATAATAATATATTATATAGGATCTTAAATTATATATGCTTTTGCATATTTTTTATTAACTAGTTTAAAAAATTAGCTGAGTATACAATAAAAATTTAAATAAGTACCTAGTTAATATTCGTAGATGTAAATTGAATTAGTATATTTTTGCATATTTAATATATTAGACATTTTTTTTTATTTAGGTTTTGTAAAACAATTAAACCTTAGTAATATTCATATTTTTAATAATTACTACACATATTTCAAAAAAATGTTTGAAAATAACAATGCATTATATATTGAAAATGTATTTTAGGGTTTTCAATATAGTAATATTTTGTGCATACAAAATCGAATGGTAATATTATAATATATTATGTAGGTAACTTTTTTTTTCGGAAATTCTTTTCCCTAAGTGCCCCTAGCTCCTGCATTGAACTCATATATATGTACAGAAAATCTTTACCTACGCCCTCGTTATTATTCATGAAATGTATTGGCTTGAATCGTGACACTATATCAATGCAGTATTTCTATATGTATATCTTTAATAAATTAACCGTGAACATTGAAAACAACACATGGCTATTTAGATTTGTGCGTGCCCTGAGGCAATATTGATGAACTGGCCAAAGTTAGCCTCGACCAGTCTTTTATACCACGCGTCTTTATCGTTTAAAATTAAACCATTAAGGACACAGTAAATGTATATAAAAAAAAAACATGTTAAACGTAATGATAACTGACTGATAGCTGAAATTAACGACCGTGATTGCCTGTTGGACTTATGAGTTCTCCTATATGTATATAGAGCCTGCAACATGTTCGTTATTCAATACTAGAAGCCAATAATATGCATAGGCTGTCGTCACTAAAATCCTTACTATATAATGTACAACTAGTTCAATAACCATTCGTTAGCAATTGGTTATTGGTTTATTAAATATAGTTGTTGCTCAAATGGCATGTGTTATAATAGTTTTGAGATAGGTACTAGTTTGTTGTATATACGCGCTGCCTGCCTCTACTTCTCGAATAATAACCGTTCAAACGTAGAATTTTTTTTGTAAATATAGTATAAAGTAAGTGTACAGGAGCTCATATCCATGCTTAAACACTGCGATGGAGGGGAGAGATTTTTATTAAATTATAGATAATTTATATACAAACCTATATTATACGGTTATACCATAAGTTTGCCAATAAAAATGTAAAAAACTATTTATTGATTTTTTTTGTAAGTATAGCTCATGAGCATATGAAGTGTCCAAAAAACAATCCAAAATTTCGAAACGTAAAATATAACATTTAATATTAATATAATATATTATGTTCGAACCATATTAGTATATAAATGAATAAAACAGCATACAATTAATGAATATAAATCACCTAAAATGCAAACAATAATTGATGGTATAATACCTAATAAGTAATATATACATATATATATATATATATATATATATATATATACATATGTATATATTATAGGCATTACATTAGGCATCTAAAATATATGCTTCGTGATTAAAATGTCATTAAATATATAATAACATATTATTAAAAAGCACATTCAACAAAAATCAATTAATTTTCCAAATATATTGTATTTTTAATTGATAATGAGCTCAATTGATGGAAATTGATAATGCGTTTAGTTACACATTTTACTAGATATATAGGTATAAGTGTATAACAATCCAAAATCACAAATCAGTTACCTACTTTTATTCCACTCTTGAGTTTTCTACATACATATATTTTGAAAAAAATATTCCACATTCAAATAATTAAATTATTTATAATTAAATAGAATAAATCCCTTATTTCAAAAAACTAAAATTAATTTAACAAGGTTTTATGAATTATCTCGATATAAAATAAAGTTAACTTATTATTAGTATTCAGGTTAAACCATATTTCTCTTACATAATTTGATTTTGTTAAAAATCAATGGATACCTACTCTGTTTTAAATGCATTTTTAAAACGTTTATTTATATTTACACATATATACACATAATTTAGCACATTTTATATTTAGTGATTAACAATTTAATATTAGGGTGATAAAGTTTCATGTTGGTTGTATAATTACATTTTTATGCAATAGTGTAACCAGTGCTTGAATTTGAAAAATAGAAGAATGGGTACTTATTTTCGGACTTTCAATAAATGAACGTTCCCTCAAACTATGTAACTCGTATACTGTTAATAATAATAAGTAAAGGCGCTCTCAAAATATAATGTAGTAGAGGAGCTTCGTCCCCCTGAGCACCCCCTAAATTCGAGCACTGAGTGTAACCACACTATTAATAGGTTATTTTTATTTTATATCCAGATAATTAATAATTTCATTTTAGTTTTTTGCAGTTGAAGTTTTTTTAAATTTAATTATAATTTTTTATTTTTTACTTTTCAACTGACGTTAAATTTTTAAAAGTTCCATAATCGAATTATTTAAATCTAAATGCGAGGCAAACCTATAAATTTGAAATATATTGTGGTTCAAGCTTTTAAATGTGAAATTCATTATGAGCTGAAAATACTGTCATTAATTATAACTTATAAGTTATAAGTTATAACTAACAGAGGTAACTTATACGACAATAGACACTTATGTACTGCTGATAAATTAATTATAAGTAGATACCTATGTGTGTAATATGTTTAATGTTTATACAAACATTGAAATGTGAAATTCAAATCATAGACAATAGATCTGAAATACTAAGTTTTATTTTGCATATTTTGCTATTTTTTGACATGTACTATATATTTTTATATTTTACAATTTTTCATGGCATATAAATGGTTTTTAAATGTAAATTATTAATATTTTGGCCATTTTTCTTTTCCCAACATGTTTACAGTATTATTTAGCATGAATGTGAAATGGGTTTTACAGTTCATGTATTTTAGACAATTTGTTTTGTAATTTTTATATTATATTACCTATACATTAATGTATCTACCTGTCTTTCTCTGTACAACTACCCGCTTTTCGAAAATCCAGTTACATTTTCATAAACAATAATAAATAACAATTCAATAACAAAAAAAAGAAATAATACAAATATAAAACATTTTTGTATTTTGAAAATCGAATTTTTTTTTGCATAATTCTTTAATTATAAATATCTTTTTATTTCAAATGGTATATTTCTATAAAATTAAAGCATAAATACATATTTAATAGTGAATATTTCTAAGGTTTTTAGAGCATATAAATCTGGGACCTATATATAAATATTATTACAATATTTATATTATAGGATATTTATATATATTATAATATATACTTACCTAATATTCTGCTAGTCCAATCTGCTCTTCTTCAGTGTGATTTGAAAAGACCTTTCAGTTTTCTATAAAAATTTGCTCTGAGGGTATCTCCAGAACTCTTGTACATTTCAAAAAGATTTTTTGAATTTTAATTATAGTCTAAATATCCTAATGTTCTAATATTATTTGTGTAATGTATACACAATATATGAATAATACTTAATATAATATATAGAGACAATATTGTATGCTAAAACGGTTGCTATGCAAAATCAACATTAACATTTAATATTTTATTCTCAAAATGTCAATTTTCTTGTTATTAATTATTAATATTATTTTGAGTTTTAAGTTTTAGCGCTAGTCTATAAAAAACATGCATACATTTAGATATTATATATGTAGACTGGTAAACATCAATACTCTTCTATGCGTTCGTGGACCGGTAAAAATAAAAAAGTAAAAAATAATATTTAGGTACCTACTTATTATTAATTAAATTTTTTTATAAAAATTAAACGTCGTAGATAATATATGTAATAATTAGAAATCATATTTTTTAAGTGTTAAATGCTTTAAATAAACTTTAAAAGCATTAAATGTTTTTACACAGGAATCATTGACATGGTTTAAGTTATTTATTTGTACTTTTTGTTATATTCGATGAAAATGAAAAATTAATTATATTTTTATAAGTCCGTGTGTTTTTCTAAATTTTGGTGTAAGTTTTAACGTATAAAAATAAATATAACAGATAAAAATAAATATTAAAAATAGATAAAATATTAATGTTATAAGATCATTCACGGCCACACGGGGTTGCACGTAACAGCCGCTGCTATTCATAATAGCTGCTTATCGCGTAGGTATTTCTTGGTTTATTTATATTTTGTACAAAACTGTAATTTGGGATTATAACAATAGCACGGTGTAGAGAAGATCTTCTCTACATCGTGAATAATAGTAACATTATTTAACTATAGGTATTATTAAAACATATGGGTTTATTAAAGTTTTACGTTATAAATCTTCGATACTTTGTATTTCTTTTGATGTAGGTCACGGACTAAGGTAGTATGGACTGGTATCGGTATGGTAAGGGGCTAGTTAAGGAACGTTCCTCAATTGTTTTGACACCTCTATATACCCAGCCATGAGCGGTACAACTAGGGGTTAAAGCGCCCAAGTAAATAATAATTTCACTAATATTTATTTTGAATATTTGGCGCCAAAAGACAAATACGTCTTATGAGTTATGACTTATGAAGTTAAAATATCGTGTATTTTAACTTTAACTTTTTATTGGTGATGTTATAAATTGTTTTATGGTTTGTTGATATGCAACTTTTGAAATGCCTCTACGCTGTTGTGTAGAGTTAAGTGTTTGAATTTAAATAAAAAGTCCAATGTTCCATTATTTGAAGTCTATCCTTCCAACTTTAATGCATGGGACAAAATTATTTCCCATGTAAATGGTAATAGTTCACGTAAAGTGGCTTATGTATGTGCTGAACATTTTTCAATTGAAAATTTCATTATAAATTATGCTGTATCAAAATGTTTATCTGTAGATAAAGAAAAAATAGAACGAGTATGAATACATAGTTTTGTCTAGCTTTTTGATCAATTTTTACATTGGTGTTGCAACCTCTTATACGTGTATTACTAGTTATTATATACTTTGAGTTCTCAATAATATAATAATTACCTACCTATAGGTATTGGAAAAAAGATCTCAAATTAAAAAAAAAATTATCAAAATTAGTCAATACATAAGTGTACATAAAAATTAAAAACAATAAAGATTTAAGATTTAAAAATATCAACCTGTATTTTTTAATTTTTAGTCCGTGCTTTGAAGTTTAAACATTGAAAATAATATTTTTAAAATGATCAGATTACAATAATAATCTGTGTTATTATTAGTTTTTTATATTTTCACATAGATGGCACTATAAACCATACTTGTACCGCTCGAAACAATCGAGGTACTTCCACCAATATTTTTATATCGAATACGTATATAATATTATTGAGAGAAATTTTGATCTTGGTTAAGTATACGGTCTACATTCCGAGGATTTTTATATTTTTTTTCTACAAGACGTAAATAACAAATGGAGTGTGATTTTCAACACATTGATTGTGTTGTTTTAAAATATTAATAGACAAAAAGTGTGCTGCAGGATTAATGGCTTCTTTATACTTTCTTCCTTATACTCATTTGGCGTGTCCTAATGTTTATAAGCCCTCTATTATAATATGTTTCTTTATGTATAGCATAGGCAACCAACGATTTGAAATATATACCTATACATATTGTATCACTATTTATGCAGTGTGGGCGTCTGACACCCTGTCAGGAAGATCAATGTTCCCAAACCGATAACAAGAAAATAACTCGTTCGTTTTTAAGCATTGAAGTATGTTATTCTTTTAGTTCTATCAAATAGATATATCTTTATATTGCTGTTAGAAAATGTAAATAATTAATTTTGTCCCTGCAATGTCCCTGCATCATCTCGAAAGAAAAATTTAAATATCAAATCCGGTACAATATGATAACTATATAGACTGTAGTAGAGGTTTAATTATTTATAGTCTAGAGGATGTATCAATGTATCATATAGGTACCTATTATAAAACATATTATTCGATGATAAGTTATAGGTACGTTATTTTATTATTTTTTAATATTTTAAAATAAGTTTCTTATAATATTGCCTTGTTTATACTTTAAAACTTTAAGCTATAATAATATAAACTATATAGTTCTACTATAAGCTGGGTAATTTGATGGATGAAGAGATGTCCATTATCATACACGTTTAATTATGATTTTGAATTAATTTTTTATTGATTATCATTTTTTATGTAATATTACATTTTGCTTTACACATTTCATATAGGAGATTATCAAAAAGTGGAAAGTCAAATATTTTGTGAAATTTCATGCAATTATTGCATATCTATTTATTGTAACACATCACTAAAATGTGCTTAAATTTTTGAATCGTGATAAATTATTGTTCTGTTTTTTGATATGCATGTCTTTTTTTTTAGAATTCACCTTATTATGCATAATAAAAATAATGTCAAATACATACTATATTCATGATGTAATACGTGTACTTTTTACGTTTGACCGAGAATTTGTATACATTTAAATATTTAAATTATATACTAAGACTGTATTGTAAAATAGTGTGTAGGTATAGAATATAGGTATAGAGTTTTATGATATAAAATTTTCCTTTTTTTTTTTAACAACGTGTATAGTCAATATAATTTAATTAATTATTATTATTAGGTAAGTATATAACTTATGTTTTTAATATTGATGGTAATTCAAATTCCACGGCTTGTTAGCTACATAAATTACTACCATTACTCCTTGCTGTACAAAGGGGTCTGGTGGGGATTATCGTTAATTGCGGTCGTTCTACGTGCTTTAATTACAATTATTTTGTCTTGTGGTTTTACGAACAATTTCTACGGTACAGTTGTCTTGATGTATATCCAGTATATTCTGGGTGAGCGATTTAATTAAACATGTTTATAGGTTATGAAGATTATTTAAAGAGGTGCAGCACGAAAAACGATAAACAAATAGGAGAATATTTTCTACAAAATGATATCCTTTTTGTAAAATATTGTTTATCAATGAAGTTACAGAGTTTTTAAAAAAGGAAAACTTAAAATCCTTTAACTTCTGTGAGAAACAATATTTTACAAAAAGGATATGTCATTTTCTAGAAAATATCCTCCTTTTTAAAATTGGTAATATATAGGTGTATTCATATATATATATATATATAATATAGGTGTTTTAACTCTAATTTTAACGTTAACACTACATTTATTGTTTTGCGTAGTGTAATTTTACTATATTGCCCATTAGATAGACGGAGACAGCAAATGCGGGTACGACGTTCTCTTATTTGAAAGTTGAAACCAATTTTATATATGGTATATAAAATGATATATTTATATATGGCTTTATTATTTTTTTGTTCAAGAATTTAGAGACGAATTAAATTATTTTAAATAATGTCATTGTTAATATTGTACTAAATTATAAAATAATATAGCATTATAAAAGCCTATATCTAGATCTTAAGAGGACGTCGCACTTATCAATTTTCAATGTAAAACTTGCATTAGCATTTTAAATTTGTATCAACTTACATACAAACTTGTTAGAAATATGAAATAAAAATTAAATTATAGCTAACAACATTATATATACGTAGTGCCAATACTGCCAACTCAAAGCGTGTAAAAATTTACGTATTAAAAATTGGTATCATATAGGCACTAGATAATTTTGTTGTTTATAATTCGTTTTTTAATTCGTTTTTCTACGATATTCCCAAGTTGATATTAATGAAAAATGCGTAAACATGTTATTTTTAAACAAATATCGTGATTATACGACATTTAAAAATGGTATTGACACAATACTATTTTTAAATTACTTTAAAAGTAATATTTAAATATTATTAAATTATTAAATTTAAATTTTTCAAAAATTTTTCTGAAAATCGCTTATTCAGAACACTTTAAAAATGGAGAGTACGACATATCCTTATAAGAAGAAAATGCATTCTATTGTAGAAGAAAATTATATTATATATAGGTATCTATTAGAAAATATTAATCATTTTGAATTTTTTAAAATTATAATTATATGCAGTTTAAAATCCATAAAAAAATAGGCTATATAAAAATGTTTTTAGTCAGTATAATCAGGCTTGGCTCAAGTATTTAAACACACCTAGGAAAACTTTTGCCGCCTCTTAAATGTAAATACTACATCAAATATATTTTTTTACAAAAACAATACTAAGATAGACTTAATTCTGAGCTCATAATATTTATTTATGTAAAGTTAACAATTGATTAGATCAATATATTTATCGACAAGTAAACTCCTACTGCTTTAAATAAAACAAAACATTTTAAACATAATTGTATTATAATATAAAAGTTAATAAAAGTTAATAAAAAAAAAAAAAAATATATAAAAATTGTATTAGAATTTGACTTTTTTTGCTTTTGTGGATACAAAATCAGATATAATTTCATCCATGTCCATATTATAAGCTAATTCCCTCTCAATTGAAATCATTGCAAGACCCACTAAGCGATCCTGTGACATTTAGGATCATAAATAATTTTTAATAATTTTGAATTTTGAGAAACTTCTTTCCCCCGTGGTAGTCTTCACAGGAAGTGTTAAAAGGATTCTTAACGATATATAAGTGTTGGGAAAAATTCCAACTAATTGATTTTCATAAATATATTTCAAAACAAATCAAGGATTAGTTTCTGTATCATTGAACCATCTTTGGAAAGCTGTAATTTCATTATATAATTCTACCGTATAAATGTCAGAACTTTAGCCGTCGTCTGATGCAAGTGCTAGTTGAAGATTTTTACAATAAGTCATAAGTTCATCTCTATTTTGTATTTTAGAAATATAAAGAAATGAAAATAATGGAATCATGGCGTGATTCATAAATAAACTGTTTATTTGTACGTTTAATTCTACTTTGATCTATCAATGAAAATTAATCTTCAATTCCAAGAGCATTTGCTATTAGTTTAGCAGACTTGAATGTATTTTTAAACCCTTCATCAGAATCTAATTGTTTTATTGTTTCAGTAAGCTCAAGTGATATTGATCTAGATTGCAACTTATTGCAGTCGACCATAAGCGTAACACACACGTTTATTTTAGTCCGATCATATTGACCGAATTTTATAATTTATATAATTTATTTTATCATTATAACAAAACAATTTATAGATTTAAATTTTTTAATTTTACAATTTAATATAAGTAGGTTCTAGGAATTGTAATCATTTTAAAAATTATCTGTAATACGAAAATGTTAAATGCTGCCCTTGAAAAATGCCACCCTGGGCCTGGGCCTATGTCGCCTACCCCTTGAGCCGGGCCTGAGTATAATAGCGTATATTATGACGTATGTGCCCGGAAAAACCTGTGTAAACCAATTATTATTATAGTGTATTAGCGGAAAAGAAGAACTATATATATTTACTATTATACGAGATTCGACTATTTTATTGAGGTTTAACATTCGAGGCTCAATTCGAATGCGGTACATTCTCAACAAATCAAAAGATTTTTCGTCAATTTCCATAGCATATTGTATGATGTATTTATCTACCTATGCATTTCGTTCACTAAAATGCATATATATATATATATATATGTACACTTGTTGCTGGGTTGTTTAATAAATACATAAAATATAAGTAAATATCGTGCGTTGTATTTTGGCTCGGTGGACCGAGAGGACGGGGACGGTACCATCATCCGTTGTTGCGTTGCAGTATGGCGTACTGTGTCGCGTCACCGTGACCCCCGGCGGCCGCCAACAACAGTCGGGGGGGTCCCCGTCCCGGGCGAATGTCATCCGTTTGGGTGGGCGTGCGCGGCTGATTATTTCGCTAATAAATATGCAAAACGGCGCCGGGGCCAAAGGATCGTGCAGACGTCTTTTCCAGTGAGCGTAACATGTATACGTATACGTATGGTATAGCATTATAATAATTGAGACGTAGGTCCGCGTTTATGTGTGTGTTGGCGATCGTGATGAGAACGGCAATAATATACCGGTCATGTATTACGTGTGTGTATATTCCGATAATACTTTGAATATGTAACCCCCTTTGAAAATACTAACCTATAATATTATTATTAGCATAAAATCGGTATATATATATATATATATATATTTAATAATAGACGGGCGAGTAACTATATAGAGGTATGGAGAGATGAACTTATAAATGCCTACAGGCTAAAGATGTACCTATATGTGTTGTGTGTGTATATATATATATGGCCAGAGTTGAGCATGATTTCAAATATCCAAATCGTGATTTAACTATAAACAAAAGTGCGATGTTAATACAGAATCGGCGGAACTTACTACTCGCTCTCATTTAGTCAATTATTTGAAAAAAAAAAAAAAAAAACGGACACAAGAACTTCATGTTACAAAATAGCATAACAAAATTTGTAGAGCTATTGAAATATGGACGTACGCGTGCGGGGAAATATATATATAGGATTAACATATTTTTAACGTTTTACAAAATGCATATTTTGTCCATGTTTATTAAGCAGCTCGAATCAAATTAAAATCGACCCGTTCGAAATATTTTGTCGTTTAATAAAAATAACGGTTTATTTATGTCTATATTTATTAGACGTGATATTATAATAATATATAGTCGGTATAAATGAGCAACTCACTACATTGTATAATATACTATTCTGTTGAACCCCAATGTTTTCGTAAAATACGACCAGAAAATTTTTCTATATATATAACATATTATTATTATTATCATTATTATGTATACGTCCAAAAACAATTGCTATATATTCGTTCGAACGTCACCTCCTACTCATGGCAAGCCTTCGAGAAGAATCCTTCACTCCCGTGCAAGTTGCGTACCCCCACGGCGTGTTTTATGGTTATACCATATGGATTTTTAGTCGAAATATAAATTGCGTTCTAGCAATCATCTACGTTCAGTAGATTGATAGTGAGATATTCTTCAAACTCATAACTATATACTACGTCCAAAAACACGATTTATAGTAGCGAATTGCATACATTTATTTATATTTGTTTTTATTTTGTATGTTGGCTCAAGACGTCATGAACTACATTATTACTATTTAGTCAATACTTTGAATTAAAAGGGGTTGTACATCCAATATTTTTAGATTCTGAGTGAAGTTAAAAATGTATTATGTGTATTTATTTTATTCTTTAATTTGTATGTTTTTATATATCTTTTCTATAAGAAGGAGTGTTTCAAATGTTTCATGCTTACCTTATTTCCGGTAATGAATTTATCTAGTTGGTAGTTTTGAGAGATAAATTTTTGATTTTCCCAATAGATTTTCAACGCGTTACTAGTTTTTACGATCCAAATTTTTCAAGCCAAGCTTTTATCGTTCTTATAGCATGTCGTTTTTTTGGCCGTGTCGAGACTAGACGGCTCTTGCCAATTTTTCGGTGACCAAAGGGAACGAACGAGCCTGTTCGATCCTACGATGTGGTGTGATAGTGTACAGAGTTTTGCTAGCCGAGCTATATGTACTGCAGGAACCCGGCTTAAAGAAAATTTACCGACAAATTACATAAAAATAATTTTCAATTTTGAGGTTTTTATGTCATAAAATGGTTAATTTTAGGTTTTAAAACTGAAGAATTTAATACAAGGTTAACTGTACATTACTTTAAGTAATTTGGAGTTTATTTTTATATATTGGACTGTTAAATATACTGAATATATAATTATTATTAATAATAGAGAATCTACGTATTATATTTATTATATTGAGCGCTTCGTTCAGAATCGTGTTATATAGAGACTTGATTTATCATTGCTTACAAATTTAATACGTCCACTACAAGCGTATCCCATCCGTCGAGTGAAATGCTTCCACTCTACTAATCAGCTTTTTAAAATTAACTTTTCATAGAATATATATCTTATATTAGTGGTTTTTAAAAAAATTTTTTTAATGCATTTTAAGCTGAGCACAAGAATTTTATAAATTCAATAATAAAGAAAATGTTCTGTACACATATTATTATATCGTATAGAAATGATTGCACATTAAAAAAATGCTCTCTTGAATAATTTAAAAATACCACTATGCTTTTTTGCATTCTAAGCCAATGAGTATCCTTTATTATCGAAACAGTTATATTTTATAACCGTGCCAAAAATATTGGCCACAGAGAACTGCTTATATATACCATAAAAAAATTATAGATATGTACTATAGATACCTAGTTAAAAAGGCGTATATACTGTACCTAGTTATTCATCTGCGGTGTGGAGCACTCGTCTCGCTTCGCTCACCTCGACATATTTTTGATGTGAAAATCATGATAAATATTATATCGTAAAACTATTCTGACTGAAACTCAGCTTTCCCATTAAAAAAAATTTTTCATAGGTTTTTTGTACAGTATTTCCATACGTGTTTTAAGCCATTAATCACTTTCAAATAAAATCAACTATATTTTGTGTATATTCGAATCTAAAATTGACTAAATTATGTTTTAATTTATATTTTAGCTCAGTTTCTAATTATTTAAATATAAATGGTGTTTATAGTGTATAATATACAACATTCTTATATGTAATAATTTACATAATTTAATGTGTTTAACTATTTCCGTTTAGTGTGAAAGTCATAATTTTTCACGGTCTAATCGTTAAATGGTTATCTTAAGTATGTATGCATGTGTGAGGAAGAATAATAAACAATTTTAGTTGATAATTTAACCGAGTAAAACATATTGGTGTAAATTTTCCGGTTAACTCTGTTCGAAATTTTAGACAGTTTGTGCTTGCTATGTAGTTATATTCATATTTTTTGGTATATATATATATATATATTGAGATATGTTAATAGAGATCGTTTGGTAAAATATTTAAACATATTATACGAGTCTGTTTAGTCGTGGCAGTGGTGTTGGTCGTTACACGGCCGAAACGAAATTCATCTTTTCCACGCGTATTATTATGACATATATATCTTAAAATATTATTATCACTAGCATTTATAATTTCCATCTATATATTATAATCATTATACCCGAGTACCTATATGTAGGACGAAGAGAGCAATTAAGATCTATAAGTACCCGAAATCCTATAATTAACAGAAGTTAGGTCATTTGCCGGTCATCGATTAGTACCTTTGCGACACAATCGTACTTATATGTACGACGTATGTCCTATATCCTCCGTATACGTATATAATATGTGAATAATATCGTAATATATATATTATATGTCCAGAGTAATATAATTGTACATATTTTTATATTTCTCTCCCGTGAATGATTAAACATTTTGGCCTCGGGAACCGCCATCGACAACACACGACAATCCATTAACACTCTTAACGACCCGGCCGAATCGGTCTGATTACCAGATATACTGCTTTTCAACAACCGCCGCCGCTGTGTTTCGGCACGATCACAGTTGTTATTTTTGTATGTATACATACTTGGTCCATCATTCAAAAAAAAAAAAAGAAAAAAATGAAACATTCATTTTGGTTTTCATTTTTATTACTATTTACATGGGGTATAATAATTGAGATTTCTACTTATTTTATTTACCCGCCCGTATGTGTATATTATTTTTCGTCATGTTTTTGTATATATGTATATATTGGTTTTTAATTTGTATATACAAGGAGGAAACGCTTGAAGTGGGTAGATGTAAATACGTGTCGTATTTTTTCTCCCCCTTAATAAATCTAACAGGTATTTTCGGTTTTTCTTATTGACTTTATATTTTTATGTTAAATATTCGTGTATAAGAATATTCATTATTATCGTGCCCGATCTACTTTGCCAGTTTCACTGTATTATAATATACTAGCTTGAGTGCAGCAACTACCGGGTACAACTCCTTGTAAATGCAACTCCTTTTAAGTCAGACTACTTATAAGTTCAACACCTTTTGAGTCCGAAACCTTGAATTTGTAACTAGGTTTGAGTGTAACACCTTGTAAGTGGAACTTTTTTTTGAATACAAATCCCTCATTATTGTAGAATTACTTTTGAGTGCAATTCGTATATCTATAGGTTTATGTATTTTATCGGAAATAAATAACAATATTGTTAATTAATTAATTTTAAAAATAATTCGCCTACGGTGAAAACTGGCGTTCGCTTTCTAGAAAATAATCGATAATCCCTAAAATGTTTATGACGAATAGGTTAACAAAAATTCTAAGTAACCCGAAAATCTATCAAACTTATTATTCTCGGATACTTATAAGAACTCGAGTTAGAGTGTAGTAGGTTTTACACAACATCACTATAAATTCAATTAAAATGTTAGAAATTATCACGAAAGTTTGACGATGAAATATATTTATTAAATATAATATGGGTATAAAATATAAATGTATAATAAAAAATAGTAAGTACCCACCTACTCCGCACATAAGAAGTCGTTCAGACTTTTCGTTCTTTCATTACTATGAGATATAAAAACTATAGTATAGGTACTTAACCTTCTCTGTGAATCAGTGGATCAGACTGAAATACTTAAGTATGGACTTATCACAGGGTATTATATAACTCAGAATATCCCCTAAAATTGTGTGTAGTACGTAGCGTTTAATGTGTAGTATAAAATTAGCAACTGTGTTAATACAATTAGACAATTCTACATTTTTATATATTATAATGTTAATGATAAAAATAAATAAGGTCATTCAGAGAAATAATAGATTAAATGTATAGTACGACAATCAGAATATTTTAGGGGCTGATGCATAATTTAATTAAATATTCGGATTTATAAAATAGGTACAAAATTGAATTCAAACAAACGAAAAAAATAACTGATAAAAAATATTAAATAATAAAAGTTACAGTAATAAGAAAATACATCACGATTTCGGATATCAGATAAAAAAAAAGTCGCAAAAAAAAAAAAAATGGAATTGGTGGAATAGGATTCGAACCGATGTGTACCCGTATCGAAAGTTCATTCCCGGAAGATCGCTTAAGTTGATTTCGGAAGTTCGGGATGATAACACAACGCGCGGGAAAATTTCGTTTGATAACGGAAAGTCGGCGAGCTGGGAAATACGTCTTTTCTTCTTGGCGTCGAAAGCTCGGAGAAAAGACAAAAGCGCAGAGGAACGAAACGTATAAAAATCTCAAAATGGCCGGAGAATAGTTTTAAAACGGTAAAGGTTAGGTTAAAGGAATACCCGGAAAGCAGTCGCGAAAGTGGGCCGAGGAATTAAATAATAAATAGTACTGTTTTTTTCATGAAAAAAACGGTTTGAGTTAGTATTTTATGTATAAGATTATTATGTTTGAGCCAGGTTTTCATTTTCCAATAAACCGTATATATTTCATATCACACGATCATTTGAAAGGACGCGTTTCAGGTTATTTTGAATAAACTGTTATTCAACATTCTATAACCTCACTATAATATTATTATAGTAGCACGCGGTGGAAAGTTAGATTCATTCGTTTTTCTCTTACTTTACTATGGTTGTAACTTGTAACAAGGATAAATAAGCAATCGGAGGAGGGTAGGGAGTAGGTGCTTTTTGCGACTAATGTAGGTCTCTCAAAAATAATTAATTTGAAGCTCAAGTCTGTTATGAAATTCACGAAGACTTACTTAAGATACTAAAATTTTTCATCAAGTCATGTCCTCATGGGTCTATTTACCAATGGTAAATTCAATTAACCATCCTGTATTTAACGGGATCTCTGAATCTATATATATATATGCATGGTATAGCACGATATTGATACTTGGTAGTACTTGTATAGTATTAACCTAACGGTTCAGTCAATTGGAATGGGTAGATTAGTACACGGAACACGAGGTATCGGAAACTCTACTTCGGTTTAGAATTAAAAACAACTTTATTTTTAATCGGTTTTATACACAGTTCAATTTTTTTATGGTACCTATTGAAATATTAAAATCACATTAAATTGTTATTCCTTTTACAATACTATATACTATATTAAAACGTATAGTTTGTCATAAGTATAATAATATTATATAAATAATATTAATTATTATTAATATAGATATTATTAATATCAAAAGTGAAACGGTGTCTCATTTGTGTTCATTGATCATTATTATTATTTATTAGTTATAAATAATGACTTATATATTTTATATGATTCGATATATTTTGCAATATAGTTTAAACTCATTAGGTATCTAAATAATTAAACTATTTAATATATACACGGATTCGTTACTTCTATAAATATGTATCGTTATTAGTTAATACTGTTATGAATATACTCGTATACTCTAAACATTATTTTGGTGTGCAAGGACCTCCTTTCTTTTTTAAATGTACAATATTTTTTTAAACGTTATCTCTGTAAAAATATCTTAAGCACCAATTAACGTGTATCCATGCAGATTCACCAATAATTTTCACCGATATATTAATTAGAAAGCTTCATATAATATGTAATAGCAGTGATCTTATTGACGTATATGTATAGATCTTATACAGCCGTATTTATATTATACGGTGTTTTATTATGTTATCAGCATGTTTTCTATAAAGCTTATTAAACAGCTTCATCAACATTAAATGGTCACTAGGTTGCATTGCTCCTCCTTTACGATTTTTGACGTCTCAGTTTATCTAATAGGAAATAACTAAAATTATATTACAAAAAACATAGAATCGTGGTATTTTAGTTAAGTTTAAAGTTTAAACACCATTATTATCAAATTTAAAACAAAGAATATTTTTGAGACGAGACAATGTTGTATTTTGTAAAATAGGTAGTTATAGGTATTTAATAATTAGGAGAACTAAGATGCTACAAATTCTTCGTTAGTCAATATTTGGCAAAAAAGGATATTTAATTGTCCTGAAAATATTATTTTAATTACTTTAATAAAGTAGTCATAGCTGTTTAAAATTTACATTTTAATCTAAATCATAGATGCCACAATTATTAATGTTTTGTGTCGTGTAATTTTGCTATATTTCCCATTAGATAGACGGAGACTGTAAATTTGGGTCCGACATTCTTTTATGATAATCAACGACAACGAAAACTTTTCTAATACAACAAATTTACCGAAGATTTATGCAGACATTAAACATTTAAATGGAATTTAACACGTCTTGATGTTGATTGTGACATTTGCAGACGATTGTTAAATACAATATTTATGAAGCGAACGATTCCGTTTGCATACGCGCATGGCTCAGTGGGGATCATGTATTTGGAGGTCAAAAGGTTAAATACAATATGTATATTTATATAATATATATTTATATATATATATATATATATAGATATATAAAAGTATATACATATTTAACCATAAGCTGAATGAATGATGTTCAAAATGTATGCAATTATTTTTACTTCCTGTGGTTTGAAATAGTTTCATAGTTTTGGATTTATGTTGAATTTAATTTAAGTACCCGTGTAATAATAATGTTCTTTACACTGACCATTAAATCATTATAATTCTCGTGCTTGTTGTTTTGTTGGTTATTAAATTATATTTGTTTTTGTTCAACAATATAAGGACGTTTTATTTTTTATATATAGTCGGTGTTTGTATTTTATTATATTTGTTTGTGTCATATTACATATACAAGATGATTTACTGAGTACACTTACCACATTTTTAAATCTTTAATTTCAATTTTTGGAAATATTTTCAGTATATATTCTTATATTCTATATTATGTCTTCAATATTTTGATTTTCACGTCATTTATGAAATATCTTGTGATGATTTAGTATTTTTTCCAATCAGAAATCATTCTGTTGTTTGCAGTCGTGTACTTGTATTATTCAGGTGATATTTTTGTTTTTTAAAATACATTCAAACTTGTAGTGTCTTATACCTAGTTATTGTAATAAATATTTTATTATACAGTTTTACAATATAATCTATTAATTTAGATATTATAGATATTATATTATCTTTAAATCGCATAGGCATAGCCGCAGGGTTGGTTTATCAGTAATATTTCGTTAAGTGTTTCTTGTATTCAAATAATTTTTATAAACTACAAAATTGCTTATTATCATTTTCATAACTTAAAAAAATAAACAATATTGTTTTTGTTTTATCAAGTGTCTAAAACTATCTGTGTAATGTATTATTTTTTGTGACAATATATAAATTAATTTTATATTATTTTCAATTTGGCTTTAAGTTTTTATTGAGCAGCGGTATATGGTATATACAATCAAAAGTTTATAAAAGTTTCAAGTAGATACATTTTTATTTTTTGTGTACAGGTAAATATTAGAATATTTAAGCTACTGTACTCGTTAGAATGTTAAATTCGATAGATCAATTTTTTTAGAAAAATTCCTGACAATACAGGTAAAAAGTAGAGGAGAAGAGGTTCAAATTTGTAAAAAAATTTACTGGGTACTATTAAAGTGAGAATAAAATTAAAAAAAATTGTTCATATATAGCTAGTGGAAGTTGATCCATTATCGTTTTTTGAATCCTCGGGCAGGATAATGTATTATTATTATTTTTAATTTGAAAGTAAAGATAAATTATTACATTTAAACGATTTTGAGTGAAGTTAGGAATTATACTTATATATATGTATATTATATAAGAAAAGTACAGATAACCATGTAAACTATTAAATATTTATAATATAGGTAATATGTTATGTATATTGTACTTATATAATATATTTTATGGATTGTAGAGATTTTTTAATAACAAATTTCAATTTAAAATTTAAAATGTTGTTATTTCCCCTATATTTATAAAATATTTCTATTATAAAAGGTATTTTTTTTAAATGCCTAAGGTAATTGGAAAAATAGACATACTAGAACGAATTTGGTAGGCATCAAGAAAGCTCTATGTACTCCAAGATTCTTACTTGATTCCTTCTACTCCAAAAATAAAATTGAAAAACCATTAAAAAAAAAAAAAAATATAGGTATATATATATTATTTTACACATAATTAATAATAAATAATAAATAAATTAATAATATAAATTATTGTATATCGTTTGTTTTGTATCGATTTCCTAATAAAATATTTTGATATATTTTGTTAATTACATATTGTATAGAGAAATAATTTTTTTTGGAGGTACCTTTTAAATATATTTAAACCATTGAAATCCAGTGTATGTATACAATGTATAAATATTCTTTTATTTAAAAAAATTCAAATTTGCTCAAAAACTGCTTATTATTGAAGACGAATTGTATTAGTTTTTATCAATCTGCGGCAGCGATCGGTTAGGTATAGATTTTCCCTGCAAGATCATGCGAAGATCTTCCCGTTTGAGTCGACGATTCCCCGTGGTCTCCCGCGATATAATACTCGTAATATTATAACGACACGATCGCGACGTTTTCCATTATATAGAGGCTATTTCGTGAACGAAAAATAAGAGAGAAAAAATGATTGTTCGCCGATTCAAATCTCTGTTCTTTATTATTATTAAATACGGTAAATATATAGCTGGTTGAACCGATTCCGTGAGGCGATAAGAAGCCGGTGAAAAAAATCGGACACCACTTTCATCGTAAAATTTAATTGCCTATAGGTTTAACTTATTTAGATCCATTGTCCGGGATGTTGCTTGTGTGTGTGTTGTATTTTTTTTCCCTCTGCCTATGTCTAGATTACCGACGTCGATAACGTACTCATTGGTTTTGTCTGCGTTAATAAAATCGTATTTTTTTTTTAAAAAAATTTTTCATTTTGGGATACTCTTTTTCAATAAGTACGCCGTCAGGTAGGTAAATACACGTATTTCTTTCCGTGTGTAATATAGTATAATATTTACCCATCGAAATCCGAACATATAAATAATTTATCCGGTTTCTCTGGTCTGATATAATCAACAAACACGGAATTTACATGCGTATTAAATGCAGTTCGTTGTCGCCGTCACTGTGTCCCATATATTTGGATATTATACATGTATATATATATATAAAGCCTAACGGTGAACCCTCGGCTGATCGATCGGTTTTCAGCCCTTTGCGATAAAACTACAGAATTGTCGTCCTGATGACTAAAAGTGGAAGGGGGAGGGGTAAAAATAAATAAAAATTCCAATTCAAATTAATGCTGACTTGAATGTACCTTAGTTATAGCTATTATAGTATAGGTACGTGTCTAAATCATTTTGGATTACGGTTTTTTATTTTATTATTTTTTGTTTTGATGTGTTTTTATGTCTGTATATACTTATTTTATTTTTATTTTGATACAAGATAATTTTTCAGATAAAGTACTTACGTTTTGATAACAAATTTCACTCAGTTGGTATATATATATATAGAGAGAGTGATTTGCAATTTTAAATTTAAATTTAATAAATTATTGTTGATTTGAATGTTTTACGTCCATTTTTCCACTTTCATGTGGTAAAACTGTGTTTTAGTACCTCAAATTTCTATTTTCTTATATTACTATACTTCTTAATTGTTGTTTACTGTATAATCAGATGTACCAAAAAATACAAAATGTAATTATTCTTACAATTTACTTTTTTTAGTTATTGAATTAGCCACTAGGAGAGTAGTATATGGTTTTAATACATTGTAGTTATAATAACATTATTTAATAGTATTTTCCATCTACCTTCACTGTTGTACACTTTTGGGTGAAAATTATTATTATCAAGTATCAACTGGTATCAATAGTGCAATAGATAATGAAAATTCCACATGAATATACCATGTTTTATTATCTATATGAGTGCAGCAAAATTACAACGTTAACTTTGACGGTGTCGAATTATAATTTATATTTTATATTTATCCAAGCGTGCAGTTAACGTTAATTAATGAAAGATATGAAAACGCTATAATATTTATATTATTATTTGTACTTACTAAGTTAATAATTGGGGAGTAGCTGAATTGGTTCTCATTTGGTCTAATTTCGGTGAATTTTTTTTTAAAAATTACGTAAAATCTATATCGTGTGAAAAATAATTTTTAAAAATCAATGTGTCCTATACATTTTTACTCATTTACCTTAATATTATCATTTATTATAAATGGTATAATCTATGTGCATTGCTCAATAATATTACACACAGGATGATAGTATTAAGTATGTAAAAATGGAAGGAAGATAAACAACTTTAACAGTAAAAACATATCAGTACCTACATTTTGTTCAAATTCGAGAAACTTAATTTATTGTGTAATTTACTTATGTATATGCGTACTAACTGCGTGGGAACCAATTCGGTCACTACCTGAATATTAATGGATTCAAAATGGGAACCAATTCAGACACCTACGATTTAGACCCGGGTGCCAATTTGGTATCAGCCAATAATTGTATGAGCCAAACGTCCCTCAGAATGGTTTTTTGAATCTATAATCAATACTGAAGAACTGAAGGAATATTAGACCAACATTTTCCACCTCTATGTATCAAAACAGCTTCATTTTGATATACATATCTGTATTGTAAATTTAAACACATTTTCAATCTTTTAATCAATATATATATATATATATATATAATATATGAAGTCAAATCATGAAAATATAAAATTAAAAGAAAACTATTATATTTTATATATTATTAATTTGCTAACTATATATTGTGGAGGGTCTGAAGTGTAATAAATTTGTTATGTATTGCCCAAATTGTTACTATAATTTATTTATATTCAGTATAATATATAATTATAATATTATAATATCCTATAGGTTCAATATATATAAATATATTTAAGAGGATTCTATATACGTTCAAAAAACGGCGGAAAATACCCAACAGTACATATTGTGAAATTTTTGTAGGTTAACGATTTGGTACCAATAGATAGATGAAAACTTAAACTATGATCGAACGCCAGTTTTTAACATTTTATTTGAAATTGTAGTTTATATACAATTTTGAAAATAAGATTTTTTTCGTATTTTTTAACAGTTCATAGAATATGGTAGAATTATTTAATCGCCAAATGCTGGCTTACTATCATATTTGTTGCTTTCATCTTTTTGTTGGTACCAAAATCGTTTATATACGATAATTATAAAATATGTACTATTGAAACTGTGAAAACGCTTTTTAAATGTTTTTTTTTAAAATAAATATCGTAATTACACAATAATAAAATTTGGTAGTAACATGGGAATATTTTTATACTACTTTTGAAATATATTACAATATTCTTTAATGGTTGAATTTTCATTTTTCTAATAATTTCATAAAAATTGCCTATACAAAACATCTTAAAAAATGGGTGTGTGGCATTCTCTTAAAAGCATAGAATCCAATTTATCATCGCTTTTTAATGATCTTAAGGCGGTTGAAAGCGACTTATTATTTCATTGAATAGATATATAATATATTATATAAGATTCTTCTGGAGATTCTTTGCTAGATAATGTTGGATACTAGATACTTTTAATATTTTTGCTAAACAATTGTATATAAGAAGTGGATTATTTTTTGGAAATTTACTCATTTGCAAACCTTTATAAAATGAAAAAAATTTGTAAAAAACTTACGGAATCTTAATGTATTTTAAGAATTAAAATTGGAACATTGTAAGTAGGTACCTATAGTTTTGTCAGGCTTTAGGTCTACATAAAGTATTACACGAAGTAATAATATACCTATTCTTCTCTATTTAATCACGATGACTTGTACATGCGTGTGTGCAATGGATGTTCGGGAAACACAGTGGTAGTCTGTGTAATACATACATGTAACGATGGATTATTTATCATACAAAGATAAGAAAAATAAGTTTGTTTTTATAAAATTACCTAGGCATAACCCCTTTAAACCGATGTGTTTGCAATGGCCTTAAATTGACATTTGTGTTGCGAGTTTTGTATATTTGTCGCTACTGTAGTCTGAAACTATTATACATACCTACTGGTGTAAGTAATACTAATCTTTAATTTTTATTAATACACCTAGTCAAATATTATCCCCCCCCCAAATCATAAAAATGTCCGACAAAATATACTAAAAAAAAAAATCACAAATGGGTGTGAGCTAGACATCCCCTTGTAGAAGGTCCACCATTCATCTAACTATCTAAGGTAACAGCTATACGCCTATAATCTGCAGCTAACTCACGACATTTCATGTATAGTATGTTAGTATAATATATATTATATATACCATATGTCATATATATAAATTGTAATTTACCTACAGTACCCAGGCCCGGCTCAAGCAAAAATAGTGCACTAGGCAAAATCAAATTTTGCCGCTCCAAAAATAAAAAAAAAGCCATAAACTATTATATATATTTCCTTCCGAAACCTTGAACTTTCTTAAAAATGTAAATAAGGAAAAAAAAGTCGTCAACTTTTTTTCGTAGATGAATATACTCTTACAAAATACTTCTTTGAAAACGTATAAGCAAAAAAAAAAAAAAGTCGTCTGACTGTTCGACCCATCTCCCCAAATAAGTACGAAAAATTCCGCCCCTACGAAAATGCCGCTCTAGGATGGCGCCTAGCTCGCCTATACCCTAGCTCGCCAGCCCTGACAGAGTACATATTATAATATAGGTACTCATAATAATGTACTGATTGTACGTATTCGTTTTATTTCGGTCATCGTTATTTTATTTCGTTTTCCTCGGCTCTATTATTCATCTATTCCTGCAGTATAATATAATACACGTCGTATTATGTATCAGATCGGTAGGTACAAACGAGCCGTATAAACCATCTATACGGCATACGACTACTGTCATGGATCGACATCGGCTGTGTATTGCGCCTCGCCACCAGATCGTATCTGGTCCCGGTGCAGGTGACGTTAAACACAATATCTACGCCTATTTGTGTATTATATACATGTCGTCGGAGTCTTTGGGTTGTCTACTTAACGATAAGTGGCGATAGTCGTATTATACGTAGGTATATATATATATATTATATATATATATATATGGTGAAGAATAAGCCTATTGCACTATAGTTGTCCAATAAAATATGTATCGACACTGATGTATAATGTATATGGTAAAATATTATATTATGGGAGGACTGTACAGGTAAAAGTGGCTAAAAAAATAATGATCAGAAATTTTAACCGAGCGAATTTGACATGAAAATAGTTAAAAGAAAAAAAACTAACAAAAAAACATCCTATAATGCTACTATTTTTTTAAATGTTTGTTTTAGTAAAATCTCAGTGTTCCCGATGTAACTGCAGTAGGTCCTAGTAAAAGCAATTTTTAACTCCTTAAATATTGTACCTATATAGTATATGGTATACTGTATTTTATGTAAAACCTATTACTTTTTTTAAATAATATCCAAAATATATATACTTGCCTGTTTAATTTTTATTATCTGCATAAAACATACATTATTATTAATGATTTTAAATATATAGAAAGATACTGCACGTTTATTATAATTTACCTGCGTTTAGGCATCACTTTTTTGTGCATAAAATATAAGTTATAAGCGATAGAATCATATTTTAGCAGTTCATTAATTTATTTTATATACTTAACACTTAAAATATTAAAATTTTTGGAAACTTATTTTATAGGGTTTCATTATTTAGGATATTATTCAGGGGAGCGCATTTTTCATACTATATAACTGATAGGTTCCTTATATAGAACCTTTTATTTTTCTATATTTTCATTATCAATGAACATACAAATCTCTAAATTTCGTTTTACCTTATTAAAAGAAAAATAAATAAATAACCATAAAAGTCGATTTTGAAAAAAATTGTATATATCTTCCATTATGTACAATTTAAACCAGCAATTAGATATGATTAGTTCTATATGTATGTAAGTATTTTTTATCATATAAGTAACCAAGATGTACCTAACTGCTATCATGCATGTAGTAAAACACAATATACCCAAATATTTATTCGTATTCAAAATCAGTGTGTTCGTATATTTTATGAATAATAGTAGTGCACACGAGTAGTGTTAAATTATTTATTTTTACAATATATATAAAAATTAATTAAATGCCAATTAATTAAATTTATAGTACCAAATGACTGAGTTATTTTACTTATATATTTTTTGTGTTTATAATTCGAATGTAAACTGTTAGAATAATGCTGTTTGTATTGTTTATCTCGTTACGAACAGATAAAATATGTTTTATTAGACAAACAATATTAATTTATTGTTGTTTACATTATGATTTAAAAAGGGTAGTAAATATGTAAAAAATAAATGTACATACCTTTAAAGTATGATTAATCGTGATAGTCATTATTATAATTATATATATTCAGTTGATAATTGATATTAATATTGTTTTGCGTGCGTAGCCCATAGATAACAATTATTGTTGTAAAATATATGTATGTTAATTGATAGTATAAGTAAACCTAACGATTTAAAATAAAGGTGGGGTATAGTTTTAAATTTATGTTGTAAATAAAAAACTATTCCTTTTTAAATCATATTATTAAAATATGTAATATTATGATATGAATGCAGAATGTAGAATGCAGATATATTGATTATATTTTTTTTTTAAAAGTAAAATATTTTATTTATAACTGTACCTATAATCTATATATATTATATATTATGAAGTATAGGTACGATTATATTTCGTTGAAATTTAAACCCTTAAATTTATATTTTAGATTCAATTTTACATATATATATATATGTATATATTATATAATACTTCTATAATATTATAGTATAACTAGTAAATGTCAATTTATTTAATTTAATTTGTCGGAATAAATTGTTCTTAAATTAAATTAAATACCGTCCATGAACTATTAATATTTATTAGGCATTTTGACAAATGTATTTATACGAAAAGCGGGTATAGTTTTTTTGAATACAAATTAATATATATAGAAGGTACCTCCTATTCATTCTACAATGTTTAATCGTCATGTATAGAACTTACGACACGGAACATTCTGAACATAATTTACGTTTTTATCGAATTACATCTTTTATTTGGATCTAAATCGTATTTTTCACCTGTTACGAAAACACTTTATTGTACCTTTATATTATATTATACGCCCGTAAGTTGTTCAAACTGTTCGAAATAGTATACATTTAATTCGCTCGTATATACAAAATGAGGAATGAATGTGTATTGTTTCTATTTTTTTTTTTTTTTTTTAACCGGGCTACCACATAAAAAAAACATGTAACATGTGTAATAATACAGATGAGTACAATTATTTATGCGGAGCTTCGAGGTTCCGGCAACCTTTATTGTTAGGTAATTATAATATCTGTTTGTCGAATGAGGAGGAGTACCTATAGAGAATATATCTATCTATATAATATATGTATAGCTAGTAATGAAAAACAAAACAAAAAAAAAAAAACCCTTACGTACATACTTATGATTCGTCGCTATATATATATATATATATAGAGAGAGAGAGAAAGAGAGAATGAGAAAAAGTTGAACAGAGACTATAAGAATGATGTAGCTGATATCTATTCTATGTACTCGTATATATATATTATATTAATGGCCGATCCTAATGATAGACTAGATCATAATTAGGCAATGCCCCATATAATTTTCGTTCTTTTTAGTATTAAACAACCTCTTGGAATCATATTCATATGATTTATTTCGTTTTGTTATACTGCAACAAACCCATCGGAGTTATAATTTTAAGAACGCTAATGATTCAATATACTTATTATATCTTACGCAGATCATGTTAATATTCTGTAGGTACTATAATTGTTTAAGTGTGCCTATCTATAGGTACCGTGAAATACTTTAAAAGATACAATTTGTATTTTTCAAAAAAAATCACATAACGTTCTTCAAAAACGAATAGCTAATTTAAAACTGATAGATTTGTTTGTTTTTGAAAAACACACATCAAATAATATATAGGTACCTAATACCTATATAAGTTAATTAATTTTGTGTATATATGTGTAGATAAGTTAAACTTGTTTTTATTATGCAGATGCACTAAATTATTTTAGGTTTATTTAGGAAGTGTTCACTTTAGAATAAAAATGATTTTGTGTAGTATATATTTTCTTTTGTTAAAAATTAAATGGTATTTTGCAATATTAATACTCAATAGTTTATAGCAACCGTATTTTGATAGTAAACCCATATTTTATATACCACAGTTTAATTTAAGTAGCGACCCGACTTTATCGTGTCCCGTGGACTATTTTCGATAGTCCTACGGATACTTGTGTGTACAAATGCGCGGCAAATTTTAAATGCTCAAAATACTTGATTATCTTCTCTGGTTATCATTAGAGTGCGCTCATTCATTTATCATACTTTATACTCGATTTTGAGATACCTTGAAATACGGAAAATAATCCACAGGGCACAGTTGAGTTTTTAGTTTAATGAAATCCACTGTACATAAAATATTGTAATAATTATTCGTTCTTATTATTTTAAATTTTATGCGAAGAGAGCGAAGGAACTAGTAGTTTTACAATGATGTTTTATTTTCTGAAAACAACTTTTTGATCTCATAACTTGATCCAATCTTTACGTCTGTATGTCTACCCATTTCTGGTAGCAAATTTGATTAGGATATTATTTTAGGCAGACAGTTTTCTATTTTTGGATTTGAGTATCGTACTTATTATATTCACGTTTTCTATATATTATATTATATTCTATTGGTTAAATCTTATTTGAATAACAATAGTTTTGTGGTTAATCGGATTTTTTTTTGGTGGTTAATGTAGGTGTTTGTTATTTGTTTAGTTCAGTAAGAATTTTTTTTCACAACACATTCGGATTAGTTTTATTTGTATGCATATGTAGGTATATACAGTCGTGATTATCACATTTCGAATACTCTGGGGGGGAGGGGGGGGTGGCTAAGTACAGATAAGGATTTTACCATCAGCTTGACTACATATTTATATAATATATATTGACGGTACAGTAAACCTATAAAATGTAATTTTCCTATTGACGATTCTACGATAATATTTAATAGAAGAAAGGGGTCGTGATATTATATCGAGTAGACACACGTCCGTTTAATATAATATACTTGTATTTATAGTATTCAGTGGTTCGGAAACCAAATTAAGATTTGTAGGCGCCATAAAAAAAAAAAAAAATACATAAATACGTACTTATAAAATCTACTTGATATTCGTTTTAAATTACACAGCGATTAAATGTATATAATATTAGGTATACGTCCGCGTTCAACACATTCACCCGTTCCTTTTGTTGTATTTTGAGCGACTGTTTTCCGAAAGGTGTCTATCTCGTCATCGTTATGATATTATTATATAGGAGGTACCCACAGACGGTCCGATTTTTCGTTTTATTTTTCCGTTTCGGACATCCCTTGGAGGTAGTAGTTGGGGGATCCAACATCATCGCCATTCTAAATAATAAACGTAATTATAGTCTGAAACGTACCTTGTTAAACAAAAAAAAAAAAAAAAAAAAAGTAAAAAAAATATACAGTAAATAACAAGGTGCCAGGTGAACCGGCACTGGTCAGGTCTCGTTAGCATGGTATTTATTAGCCGGGCCAAGCACCTTCCACAAACAAGTCCCGACAACCTATAGTGTATATACCTATATAGTATACACAAACCCGGCGTTTAGTTTATAGTCATTAAAATATCCTGCCGGGCCGCCTATATGTGTACGTATATATAATACACATGGCTTTTAATTTTTTTTTAATCTATCCTCAAAATTACGCCAATGTTTATGGACTGGAAGGAGGTGAGGAATAAGAAAAATATCGAAAAGAAAATATATATATATATATATATGTATATATCGTCTTTAAACGTGTGTTTAGATTACATAACGTATAAATCATGTGATTTAAAAAGACGACAACGCATATTCCGGTCGGCGGCGTGGCGATTGGAAGGCGGAGTTTCTCTTTGCACCGTGAGATAAATCTTCCACGTGGGGAGAAAAATGCGTATACAAAGACAAAGACAAATATAAATTTCCGGACTTCGTTTCGAAATTAAACGAAATAAAAAGAAAGTCGAAAATTAACCATAATTGCGCTAAATTATCGAAAAACACGTGTAATTTCAAATTTAAAAATCTCATCAATATCGATATAACTGATATAAGATTATAATAACCAGAACTTTGAATGTATTTTTCGGTGATTAGTTATGACATCATGATAATATTTATAAATGTATTATATGAAAATTAAGTATTGTTTCAATATTTCATTATTAAGATTCTGTAGGACTATACAACTATAATTTACTTTCTTATACCTACTATATTAAAAATAATACGTAATGTCGGTATTTTAATATCAGATCTCCTTTATAAAACTAAAACATATTTGCCATGCATCTGAAATATAATAAAAAATCAGGAAGATCTTCTGGAATACTTGTAAAATTCTGGGATCTTGTAAATTTTCCAGAATTTAAAAATTTAATTTCAAATAGTATCTTTTCTGATAAATATTCGTTGGGGATTGATATTTATACTTTTAGTCTAAAACATAATATGTAAACAAAGTTATATATGTATAAATATATTTATCCCTGTTACTTAAATTCTTGAAAATCCCACATTTTTGTAAGTTTTTCAGACTTTCATTTTGTCTTGAGTTTTCAGATGTTTCAGATGCGTGGCAAACCTGTTAGTATTTAAAGACTTGTTATGGACTTTTGGATCTAACCTTACAATTCGAGATGAAACGTTCAAAAGCTTCTGAAAAACAGTTCAAGACGTATACACTTACGGTTATTATTGAATCATTTTGTGATATGAAGTAAGATGTATACTCGCTCTGTAAAATCTACTTGGGAAAGTTCGAGAATTTTCAAATTCCGAATAAGTGACAAGTGGCCACCCACTCTGTTATACCTACGGTATATAATTTTAATTTAATATGTATTGTAAATTTTGTCACATTCTGCACGTCGATCGATATAAATAGCACGTGTTCTGCAGTACAATGTATTATATTGTGTGCAAATCGGACGGTCCGCAATCAGTCGGCCGGACCTCACGTAGAATTTTATCCGAGTACAAATAACCAACAAAGATTTCTCAAACTAAACATATTCAAATTGTATTCAAAACCCGATACATGTGGATCACCCTGTGGTCATAAAGGGCAATCAGTCTATTACAAACACGGGCAACTTCCAACGGAATTTTTTTGCATTGTCTTCATATATGTATGTCCGCGAACAATAGTCGCAGGACGGGGAATCCATGTTCTCGCGCGTATTACTTTTGTTACGATGCTATACGTGTGTATAACGAGAAGTAAATATTTCCTATTTTGATATTGTGACTATAGTGTATGACGATGTATCAAGTATATCTTTGGTCTTATAAACAAAGATTTGTTTTAATTTAACTATGTATTATGATTTTGAAGTAGACATTTCCTGTTGTTTTGGCATTGGGACTGTGAAGATTATTTTTTTTTTTTGGAAATAAAAATACGTTGTTGAATTAAAAGAAAGCATAGTATCATCTTTAGAGCTTTATTTGTGACATAATTTACGTTAATCTATTATTATTTACCATTAAAATTACCCATGTCAAGTCCAATTATTGAATATTTTATAATCATATATATATGATTATAGACTATCGTCAGGATGTTAATACACTAAGGGTCCCACCACCATTTTTTAATACTATTTATATTTTACGGAGACGTTGAATAAATGGATTTATTTGGTGGGTTAATATATATATATATTTGGTGGGTTAATATATATATATGCGGGAGTAGACAGTAGATAAGTTTTGATATTATTAATGCTATGTAATTGAATTATAAATTAAAATAAACATAATAGATAAATATTTTAGCTCTAAACTGAATATAGAGTAATCTTGGTAAAAAAAAAAAAAATTAAATCTAATTATTTCACCAACATGTTAGTTAAGTCTATATTATATTCTGATGATAAAAAGTAAATATTTTTTACGATTGATATGCAAGCTTTTAATAAATAAATTTGACACATAATTGTAGTTGTTTATAATATTTGATTATTTATTTTTACTGCAAAAATCTCATTAGATTTTAATCTTCTCATGTTGAAAAATTATTAAAGATGGATTTACCTGGTTATTGTAAAGGATCTCTTCAATTTTAGTATTTTTAAAAAATAAGCTATATTGTAATTTTTGAACTTTTATAAAGTAAATGGGGTTTTTTTTAAATAACGAGTATAAAAAGTAGTAATAATAGGTAAACAGAGATATTTCAACTATTCATATAGGTAATGTAAAATGTTACTCTTTTATTACTTCAATCTTAGCTAATTTTTATTTTTATAATGGTACTTATTTACAAAATGTTTAGTGTTGTTTTTTTAACCATTTTTCGAGCTACTGTTTTTATTAGTAATAACGATGTATATAAATTATGATTATAATACATATTATTACCTAGACAAATTAAATTAAATTACGTTTTAAAAACTGGTTATAAAGATGAGAGTGTTCCTTTTTAAATATATGTAGGTACGAATTTTCGTCATTAGAAATAATTTCCTACGAATTAGTTTTTATTTTTTATAAACTTCATTATGCCGTATTTGATATAATTTTTAATCAATGTGTAAATACATCAAATGAGGTGTTATTTGTTTTGGTATTTTTTCCAAAGACCGTATATAGGGTATAACAGGACTATTTGAAAAATGGCTATAACTAAATAATATATTAAAATAAAAAATATCTTATGTTCTAACTTTTATTTAATATATATTTAAAGTTAAAAAAAATTGCGATCCTCTTACCTTACAATATTAAAATATTTTAAATTTAACGGAAATTTTCAAGAACTCTAAAAATGACTTAAGTTAAGTAATTTTTTTAAAATTTTTTGAAAAAGTGAATGTTATCTTCATATCTTTATTTTTTTTGTTATAAAATCAAATAACTCGTAGGTATTAAATAAATATTTTCATAAATCATGAAAATCTTCTTCTCCTTCGCTTATTTCCTCTCCCAATTATTTGGGGTCGGCCACCCTAGTCCTACACTTCCTCTTAAGTCTATCTTCCGCATCTTCTTTGCTTACTCCCACCTTCTTCATATCACTCACTATCATATTCCCCACCTCTTTCTTGGCCTTTTCTTCCCTCTCTTTCTATAAACGTATATTCCATTTATTACCTCAGTTTCTTCCCTCTTTTAACACATGCAAAATTCATGCAAATAAATAATAAAAATGTAAATAATTAATTAATTTTTAAAAAATTTTAAAGTAAAAAAAGCAAACAAACAATATTTTGATAATAAATAATTTAATTTAAATTTAAACAAATTAAAGTACAAACTTTAAAATATCGAATAGACCTATAGTTATTAGTAATTGCATTTATCAGGTTATAGTCCTGTTATACACCCGATATATATATATAATATATCGTATATAAATTATTTATTGTATATTTATAAATAATATAAAATATATATAAATATATACCTATGTAATATATATTTTATATTATAATTATATATTGCATATTGTATATAAATATAATATATATTCATACTTTCGTTGCATAGTGATTTTTTTGTGGACCAATCGCAGTCCACAATGTTCATAAAATAAATGCTCGCCATTTTAGTAAATATAGCGAGGGCAGACCTCTCAAATTCCGCGTCCGTTTATTTTTTGTAGTGTATTTTTATTTCATTTCTTTTACCCTTTACGCTTCGTATATAGCAGTCCATAAATTTCGCCGACCAAACTATAAAATACCGATGACAGTATCTGATAAAAACTTTTAATCCACGATGTATATACCTACTTCTATATACCTAATAATACATTCTTATGTTGTTTTATTTATTTATTTATTTTTTTTAGTCGTATTTTGATTTGCTGTTGTTCGTATTTCGCACGGACCTGCGGAATACGTCCGTCACAAAGGTGTTCATTATAACTGTAATAATTAGACACAACGTTTATTTGAATAACATATTTCGGCAGTTGTTTGAAGTATGTAATTATATAGTTCCTATATATGTGTATAAGCTATGAGTTTTATCTATTTTGATTTATTATATAGATAAATAGTTCAGGCGTGTTTGTGGTTTGTAATATATATAAATATAATATTATTACACTGATGTATTGAGCTAAAGAATACTTATATATTATATGACCTGAAATAATGCAGTCGTACTCAATGTTATTTATTATTTTTAATGTAAGGTCATTTTTTTGGAATTTACATTCTGATGATTCTTTTTTCATTTTTCAAATCTTTAGGCTATTATTTTTCATTATTTCATCATTTTAGAGGTACATTTTGGCAAATATTAGGCCATATTTGTACTTTTTTTTTAGCACGCCTTTGTCCACTATTATAGTATCTTACCTTACTCGATAAGGGAAGAACTTCATCCTCTACTGACCGGATTTTTGAATGGCGTATAGGTAACATTTTTGAAAATGATATCATAAATCAGAATTTTTCTATGGATCACTTTGGATAAAAATGAATAATTTTCCGTACGGTTATATAATAAAAATATGTTATGGGACTTACAAAACACGCTGAATATATTATACATACTATATTATTATAACAGATGATTTTTCAATGTATAACTTTAATATCATTATCATGTAAATATTAAAATAAAAATAAAAAACATATAAATAAATATTAAAAACGTGTTTATAAAATGTTAATGAAGCACCCTGTATAAGTATATAAATATACAAATACCAAAACGATAAACATGACTTATACATATACATTTTCCTGTCTTTACCTTATATGTACCTATTTGAATTCGCTTATAATATTTTAATATAAATTGTATATGAAAAGGGGAAAACAATATCGGTGAACGATGTTCCAAAAGTGGTTTGTTTCCTTATTCAATGGAATATATTTATTTTTAATCATATTTCGTTTCTCCTAGAGGCGATTGTAAAATAAACAAATTTATCTTATGTATCATTTATATATTATATGCAGTATTATGCTTGTAAAGAAGAAAAATATACAAATTACAACAATGCCGTTTATCTGATTAAAAGGACTTGTCTTTGTAACCGACTTTTCACGGTTTCCTTATATCTGCGTATATAGGTGCTATAGCCTATAGGTGAAGTAAATATAACGTTTTATTGACTTTTTTATTGGAGTTATTGGATGTGTATACTGTATATGTTATATAGATTCTTGAAGTCTTCTGAATATAGTGACTTGCGACAGCTGCCAACCACGAACAATTTCGTTTACATTTTATTACGTTATTACGTTTTTTATTGTATTTATTATTACTATTTTTTTTTTTTTTTTTTTTTTTGATACTTTAATTTCATCCATCGTATTATAGCCAGTATTGAGGTCATAAAAACATAAACCACCTTTCCACCACCCAGTGATCGACATGTGCCAGGCGCCTCTTTTTATATATTATACTTATCAAGCCCGCGGCTATAAAAATCCACATCTTTCTATTATTATTGTGTGCGGCCCAAACCTACAATTAACTTCACTTCGGGATATTAATCGCATTATAACGAGGTAGTATCCCCGAAAAAATGAAATTATTCGATCATTTTTAACCCTATATTTAAGGTATAATACATATCATATATTATATATTATATATATATACGCAACGTGTGCGTCTTGAAAAGGCTATGTATACTGTATAGTAATTGCTCCGTTTTTGTGGAATTTATACCGAAATTACAACAATTTTAATGGTTAAACATAGGATAAAAATGGTATGAAAATAATTTACACAATATCCCTCTGCCAATGTTGAAAATTGGTTTCGAACATAACATAATTCGATGTATGTAGGTATCTATAGTGATGCGATTTTCAGAAAATATATTAGGTATTTCAAATTAAACGTATTTCATAAAAAAATTTAATAACCGTATCTGCCAAAATTGTTGGTAGATAAATATATTACAGATTATACATGCTCTTAAATTAATTCTAGAAATTATACCAATGTTTTATTATTAATTTCTCCCAAAACACATTACACGGTACAACAGCTTAAAATATAATTTACCAGAGAAAATAAACGTCAAACGAAAAGATATTATTCAAGTAAATAACTTAATATATACATTATGGGTGCATATTATTTTAGTTCTTCAATAGTAGTTCGATTTTAAGTTTTGTGATTTTTTTCTACAGAACTATTATGGAATAATGTGGAATAAGTTCAAATGTTTATTGTGTTACAGACATTATGCCCATAATAAAGTGCATTTTTAAAATAAATTTATGAAAAATGTTTTTAAAATGTTATGAAAAGAGCAGACGATATCATATGAATACACAAGATCATTTTTCAAATGCAAATTCATCTAAAAAATTATATAAAAAAAAAGATTAGGGTTTCTGACTTAAAAATAGAATCTAAGTTTTTAATAGATTCCAATTACTGTTTCGATTTTGATTCAAAATTGATTTAGATTCTATTATATGTGTATTTATAGAGATTATTGTAGCACAATTAATTGCATACTATTTTTGTAAAATTAAATGTTAAATTTTTGGTGTACAATTATTTAAGATAAAACAATGTTGAATTATAAAATCGACTAATAAATTAGTCATTTTTTTGTTGATTTGTCACATAATTCTTTTATCATAATAAAACTAGCGATTAAAATTGCTTTTAAAAAATGTTAAGAAGACGTGATACCCGCATTTGCCATCTTCGTTACCTATTGATAATATACGAAATTCATGTTCAGAATTTGTATCACAACTTTGTCATTTCTAATATTAGAGTAAATTAATTTATTACTAAATTTATAGGTGAAATATTTATCGTTTTCTGTGCTGTCCTTTTTCCGAATTTTTATTTTGTATAGAGATATACCTATATTAAAAACTCATTAATTAAAATTGATATATTTTTCTTTTAAATTAAAATGTTGAAAAATGGACGACATTATAATAGCGTACATTTGGTTGTAAGTCAATTTACTCCAATATTAAAAATAACAAAGTTGTTATACAAATGCTGAACGTAAATTTCGTATATTATTAGTTGGTTAGATTTTCCCTGCAAAATTACACCGCTCAAAATCGTATTTATCGAGTGCAATAATTTATCAATATTTCCAAATCTAAAATAATAATAATAACAATAACAATAATAATAATAATAATAATAATAATAATAATAATAATAATAATACATTATCCTGCCCGAGAACTAAAAGGACGATTGTCCAATTTTCTCCACCTATATATCATCCTACCCGACGTGCGAAGTGCTTCCAAGGATTTTATTTTTCATTTTAATTTTTTTAAATTAAACAGACGAAAAAAAATATCACGTTATTAAATGATGAATGAAATTAAAATGTTTATATTTTGATAATAAAAACAAAAATGTAAATATTAAAAACGTTTTTAAATCCTGCAAAAAACAGTACTGAAAAAATAACGTTATTAAAATATTTTTGATGTCATCAGAATATGGAAATTGGTTATTTTTTGTACACCAAGCCACAGATAATTATATATATATATATATATATATATATATATATGACATCCAATGAATATTATATGAATCTGGAATGGATCATTTGGATCATAATTCAAATAAATGGTTTCCGTCATATTTATAAATTATAATATATTATACACTTATACGTGTTTCAGCTGATTTATGAATACGCGCGATCCATACACTATACTGCCATTATATAGCAATAACGGTTCGGTATTATTTCTTTTCGCTATTTTCCAACCTGCAGAACTACAACATCGTTCCGAGGTCCAGAAACTCGTTTTGCGAAGGCGTATTGTTTTTTTAATTTTAATTTTTAAATTTCATTTTATCACATGTCCGTTTTCTTTTGCGACAGACAGGTCGGCGGCGGATCTAAATTACAATTAGTATATTATACTTCTGTTTAATTAATCTGTCATCCGACCGTTGATTTATCGGCATACCATAATAGTATCATTCGCAATAACGTATCCATGTTTTGTAACGGTAAACACTCCTGCTAACCTCATGGGTCGGTCGTCGTTACAGCGAGGGAGGCTTTCTCTGCAGTTTATCGTTTATATTTTTGTGGTTCACACAGGTGCAACGAAAAAGGTCCATGTTAAAATAGATAATTTTTTGGATAGAATAAAGTCAGGGTCCGCCAGAAAAATCTAACGGTTTGAAATAAACAGTTGTTATATGTTAAAAAAAAAACAAATATATTGATATGTATATATATATATACTATTTATATTTGTATGTACATAAGCTTAACTTGGAAATTTTTATGATGTTGGGGGGGGGGGCAAAAGCAATTATTTTCACCAACCTAAAAAAATTGTTGACTGTACAACGTAATAATTTATTTTAGTTTTGTATTATTTCTATAATCTATATATATATAATATACATCACGAAGAATATAAAATGTGTATATACTGTACAGCAAGTATATAAAAAAAGAGGTTTTAAATTAGCAGAAAGGTATACAAATAAGCAATTTAAAATACTGCAAACAATTCATAAAAAATAAATAACATTTTTAACTTAAGTAAGAATTACAAAACATCTTTAGTCAATTATAGATATAGAGAAAGGAATTTCTTGGTTTTACAATAATGTAAAGGAAATTCAAAGGATATGTACCTATGTGTAAATTCAAACTATACCTATACCCAAAATTATTGTTTAATTAATATAAATTAATAAATTATTTTTTAACTATAATTATTAATTAAATAAATAATAATATATTAATTAACTAATTAAATTAATAAATTAAAAATATTAATATCAGAGATTTAAAATTTCACTATGTATTTACTGTGTAATTACATTTGATGAAATTTTTAAGTGACTAAAAATTTGGAAGAAAGGAAAACTACCAAAAATAATGGAAAATTATTAGGTATAAATCAGAAAATAATACTGCCAACTTTGCTCAGAATTGTTTTTTGAATTAAATATTTGAAATAGGTGCTAATAAATTCAACATCAGATAATTATTACAAATCACAAATGTATAAAAAATAATACAAATTTAAACAATTAATTTCCAAAATATCACTTAAAAAAAGGGATACAGCCCTTTAAAATTTTAGCAGAGGGGACAAGCACTCTCTCTCACTACTCCTCTAGTTTACGTCTATGTGTATGTATAACGATATAGAGAAATAAATAAAACATTTTAGGATTTTATACGTTCATATTTTGTCTTTGTTCACTTTTGCTATTACAGTTACCTACCGAAATTACCGGGACGATTGTTTGACTTGTTGATAATTATAATCGATAGTTATCCCGCATAATTGATTATTCACAGTAGATTTATGTTATGTGCCTATCATATTGGATTCATAATATTCTAGAATAAAATGAAAACGAAATATGTAATTTTTATAATATGATACCAATATTAATAATAAAAAAGCCGGGAAGCACTTCGCACGTTGGGTAGGATATATATTGAATTTGAAAGCAATGGTAAATCATTTTTTTTTAAAAAAACGATTCTGACTGAAGCTTCTGTGCATATACTTGACAATTACTGCAGATTATACTAATAATATATATATATATATGATAATATTAAATAATATAATGAACAAAAAAAGTTGAAAAAGTGCAAAAAATTATTTAGAAGCAAAGGGGTACGAACCGAGAATCCTAAACATAACAACACAGACTATACATAGCACTGTTTTAAACATTAAAAAATATATCTCTTAAAAGAATATTGATAAAATCGTTAAATATCAATTAGATATAACTTTAAAACCAAGTCCGGCCGCCAAATTCTGATTTCACCGTTTTTATTTTATTTTTTTATTTTTATTAAAAATACATACCTATTTAAAAAAATTAAAAAAATAGAATTTTATTGTTATGTACCTATATTATGAATTAAATGACTCAAATTGGAAAATTGCTATTAGGATTCCAAAAATGGGTAAACATTTTTTTTAATTATTTTGCCTTCATAATGTACGTACATACGTTTTTTGGTAAAAATTTCAAGTTTATAGATTCATTATTTCCCCGAAATTTGAACACATTTCATACCAAAATAATACATATTATTGAAAAAAATTAAATAGCTTTTTAAAATTATATTATCGACCGATTTTTAATTTTTTTTGGGTGTAGTTAGAATGACGAATTTTAATACTGTATTAAATTTTCAGGTCTTAAAACCTAAAATCAAGACTATCATGAATTAATAAATGACTCAAAACTGAAAATTGCTATAAATAGCTTAAAATTTTTTTGCTTTCATAATTCATACCAAAATGTCGAAAAATTAAAATGGGTATTCAAAAAAAAAAAAAATTAAAATGGTTATAAAAAAATATTGTAGCTATCAATTTTTTAAAAAATTTTGTATGTAGCTAGAATAGCATATTTAACACTGTATACAATTTTCAGGTCTTAAAAACTAAAATCAAGCCTATTATGAATTAAATGTCTCATATTTGCATATTGGTATAAATAATAGTCTAAAAATAGATAAAAATTTTACCTCTAGCATTAATATTTTCGGAGTTATAAAGAATTTTAATACAATTGTTTTCCGATTTTTATGCAAATTTTTTGATAGTTTTTTCTTATGCGTTTATCAAAAATATTAAAAAAATCGAAAAATAACCTCTCTAAAGTACCAACACTAGATGAAATTTTCTACCGGAAGTCGGGTAAACTAGTAAAGATCGGAGTACTTCTAAATTTTTTACACAGATATATAAAAAATAAAACACATCATTGTAAAATCAATACATTGTAATGAGTTATTTTTGTTTTAAATCTCGAAAATAATACTATCCTATCTGAAGACTAAAAGGATAATGAACAAACTTCTGTTACTTGTTTTCGGACAGATTTATTATCATTTACCAGTAGTTTATTACGTGTAAAGATAAAACTGTTTAAAAATAACGTTAAAAGTTTTTAGTATATATTTCATTTCAAGATTTATTAGAATAAAAAGGTATACATTAATATGTCGATGTTCTATAGGTTTTGTGTTTAATCTTGTTAAAAAAAAAAAAAAAAATGATTTTTGGAATTCCTATATTGTTTGCAGCATATGCCAATGTGCTCATTCGAGTTGTAAAAATTAAAAAGGTACATATCATGGCACCTGAACTATCATTTGTAAAATGTGATTAATAATTTGCAGGCTTTTCATCAACACGTCACAATTTTCCGCCCATCAATATATATTAAATATATGAGATTAATAGGGGTTGGTATAATGTAAATCATAAAAAAAAGTTAATCGTCTAATTAGTAAAAATATAGATATATCATATAGGAAGGCCATAATATGGGGGGCATAATATTCATAATCTCTTTCAAATATATAACATTAATTATTACAGAAACCAATCACCTTTTATATTGTATGATGTGCGCAATCAAAATTTGCAGAATATATTCTATCTCGAATAATGTCTTCATTATTATTATATTATTTTATTATTAAAAATGCGTATTAAGTTTTGAAATATACAGGATGTATCACTGAGATATTATAAATAGTTTGAATCACTTTTTCTAAACCTATATAATCGAATAAGGAACATGCAGTAGTTTTTTTTTTTTATCTAAACTTTCAAAACGTTTTAATGTCACATACTCGTCTGATAATGTGATAATTGTATACAAACAAATATATTTAACGTTGATATGAAAATGATGGAGAAATATTATAAAAATGTGGGCGTTAGAATATTGCTAGCCCGATTATATTCGTGTCCTATTGCAAATTTCTATTGAAATTTAATTTTCGTTTAGAAAATTCTCTTTTTCTAAAAACAGATTTATTCATTGTTTTTTTTATTTTTTATTATTGTACTTTGTCTGCTTTGCGCATAATTTAGTGTACAAAAAGCATCTTATAAAATGTTTACTTATTTTAGTAAATATTGACACTGTTTATATGTATTATATGTCTTAAACATTATATAGTATAAATGCAGGGATTTTATTATAGTGTACTGTATTGATTTATTCATTATGAGAGATTTGGTTAAATATAATATATATAAATTCATGTCATTATATATGTTTTATGTATACTTACAGCATATTTGTTATATTGAATATTGAATCAATTCCATGTTATATATGTATTCCATGTATAGTCAATTGAATTACTTTTCGTCCAGTTTTTTCATTACAAGATAATAATAATATTTATTTATTTACTTATTTTGTTATTATCTTAACAGGCAGTTTTTATATTATATTCAGTACATATTATACATGATATAAAATATAAAAATTATACATATAATTTTGATAATATTGATAGAATTAAATTATTGATGGAAATTAACATTTTTCAAGCGATGTAACATTCTGTAGAGTAGGTGATTATTTGTCCATAGGAAGTAGAATGAGTGGAAACATAGAACAATTGGGGGTTGGGTTTAGGTTCTATCTTAGGTTTTTTTTAAAATATCAACTCTTAAAACTCGACGAAACTACTTTAATATAATATTTCTTTTTACATTACTTCAAAATAAAATAGACTGTTCTTAATTATTAGATAGAATACATTTTAAAATTAACTATAAAAACTTAGAAATAGTGAATCATTTTTTATAAATAATGTTAAAGTATTTATTTTCTT
The DNA here is from genome assembly GCA_025469235.1 of Pemphigus obesinymphae. Classification (NCBI taxonomy): domain Eukaryota; kingdom Metazoa; phylum Arthropoda; class Insecta; order Hemiptera; family Aphididae; genus Pemphigus; species Pemphigus obesinymphae. The sequence goes on along the minus strand of JAIPRL010000937.1, from coordinate 21,965 downwards.
CTCCAGCTAATGCTTTAATGGCGATTGAAAATATATAGTACTAATTTAGATTTATTTTATTATTCAATTAATAATATTAACTCTGCATTAATTGTTTAAAGATAACAGTTTCTATGTATTTATTATTTGTGATTTGTTATCAATGTTATTATTTTTATTATTATTTAATTACTACGTAAATTATATTTTTGTTTATCGTAATAGAACATACACTTTCTACTTTTATTAATTATTATTTGTAAATGGAGTTTTCTCCGTGTATAATAAATAAATAATAAATAATGTTTATTAACAATAGTAATTTTATTTTTTTGAGAAGTTTTCTGACCACAGATATACGTGGAACTTTTAAATTTTCCTCAAAAATGTAGGTATGTTTTTTTGTTGCACTCTGAAATAAAAGAGCAAATGTCTTCAAATTCAAACTCATTTGTTATATTTTAAAGATTTGTATAACTTTATAATTGAATGCTTAATGTCTTAGTGTGTGCGTTTAATTATTGTTGCTATACACTATATCTAATGTGACTATAGAGATTCACTATTTTTAACACTAAAAATGAAATTGACTACTTTACAATGATATTTTATCATTAATATTATACTAAAATACCGGAACCATACGTAAAAATAATAAATTACATATTTGATAATTTATTATAAAAATGTGAACACCAGCTAGTGTAGGTACTCGTATACTCTTTTCTAAATCCGCTCCGAGTTATTTTTTGTGATAGTTGTATATTGTTTGTATATATACCTAATACTCAGTGCCGGATCTAGAGAATTTGTCGCCCGGGGCAAAAAATAATTGTAGCACCCCTTTTTAAATTTTAATAAGCAAAAAAAAAAAAAGGATTATTCGTCAATTCCTATTAAAAATGAAATGATCAAAGGGATCAAAAACGGGACGAAAAGTTTAAATATTTTTACATTTTGCGCCCCATCATAATGGTTCGCTCCCCCCTAGATCCGGCACTGCTAATACTATAAAGTCCGTTTAAAAGAACTCGTGATCCAGTACCCTATACTTCTGTGTGTCTCCTTAATTTCTACGATTATAACTAGTATTAGTGTAGTTTATATATTTAATATTATATAATCCTGGGACATTATTGCATATGACCGCATTATTTTGTTTCGGTCACGTTTTCAGGCGATTCGCGTTGTGTTTAATCAAACAAACACACCACCGTTTCCCATTTTTGTCTGCTATACCGCGGTTAGGGTCACCGGTGTTGCACTTAATCATTTTGACAATCGGACTTCGGGATCTGACGTAAAACTAGGGAAATTTTCCCTCGCAGGTTAGGCACCATACCGACATATCCGAAACCCGATACTTTAATTTTTTTTTCAGTTATTTGTTACCGGCAGACATGCGCGCGCGTGTGTGTATGTGTGTATTATATATATATATGTATAAAAATGACTGGCCACGATATTATACAAGTTCGCGTTTATATAGCCCACGACTGATCGTAGATAACTGGTCGGTTATTAATCCACTTCACAGTCAATCGGAAAGAAAGAATACACGTCTTGTTCGTTTATTTTATACCAGGTATAAATTAATTTTCTATGAATACCTTTAGTGTAATGTCCATTTTACTATATATAACTAGCAGTGTTATTTGTCAACCGGTCAAGTGTAAAAAAGCTGCTGAAAAAAAACCGCTATTAATTATATACGCGTAGGTACATGACAATATTGTAATCATTTTCATCTAGGAAGCTATTATTGTTAATAGTTTATAACTCGGTCGGATGTGCATGGAAAACCTGTTATATTTAGACGTACCTATATTATAATATAATCGTATTTAAAAAATAATTATATTTTACAATTTTCATTTAATGGATAGAGCTGGGATCCGCAAGTGTGGGAGTGGAGGAGGCTGCAAGAGAGGACTCAACTGTCCCCTTATTAGACCTCGGTCAGCACTTAAACTGTATCTCTAATATTATTCCTAAATGATGTGTTTAAAGTTGGATCAAAATAATTTTTTTTTTATTATTTTATCGGTGTTATATCTTTCGGACAAATTTAATTAAATTTTTAATATTTAAAATTTTAAAATTTAATTGTTTTTACATTCTAATTTCTATTGTTTTTTTTTTATCGAAAAAATGTGCAACATTCAAGATTAATTAATACTTGCCTCTCTTTCAATATACGATATTAAGTATATTTCAGTATTCCTAAGTTGACGCTTTTAAAGATTAAATATGAATTATTGTGGTAGGTAAACTTTTATGGAGCTTAAATTCGTAATCGATGTTTAAAATTCTATCCTCGATCACGGTGAAAAGTCTAAACCATTGAAACCTTTTTGAAGTTTGTATGCATTTTAGGCATATTGTATCATTTTATAAATATTTTGTTTTCAGGGGTGTGGAGGTTACGTAGATCGTTCTAAATGGTAAATAGATCACAGTCTTCTTTGCCATTTTCGCCATTTTAAAACCGGATACTGAAACCGAATCGTTCTGTAACATAAATATGAAATGGACTACCCGCAGATAAATTATAGTGTTATTGATAGATGATGATAATAATGAATTGGCAAACGTCTATTTAAAACATAATTTAATAAAAAAAAATTGCATGTATGATGTTATAGACGCACAATCATAAATCAGTGTTTCGATTGGATATTGCGGATAGTCGATAGATATAATATATGCGATATAGAGTGGAGAAATATACTCAATCAATAATGTTTGGAAGGCTTAGAATTTTAATTGGTTTTTAATACGTATAATATATGTATATTTTTTTTTATACTTTTTAAATATTTTGATATATTCGCGAATAGGATGTAAAAAAGTACGACGATCGAAACACGTTTTTCTGATATTATAAATAGCGTTCAAATAATCGGCCTGATGATTTTTAGTTTATTTTAGATTTATATACAGTTTCTGTTGGGTATTTTTCAGATGGAAAAATTAATCAAATTTATTAAATTCTATTTGGATATACCTAATACTTATAGGTACAAACATTTAAAAATTATAATGTTGTTTGGAATTCGAATCGTAAGGCGTATTTTGTGTGTAAAACAAAAATATACGTTTGCATCAAAGCTGATCAAAATGAATAAATATAGATAACGTTTATCATGAAACTGTACAACTAAATGACATTATCACCGTGCTGAGATAAACCATAAATTATACGTTATTTATTCTTTTATATTTTACATTTTTTTCCCTGTACAAAATAATACAATTCCTACTTGTTATCTTATATACATATCATATATATATATTTTTTTTATATGAATCAAAATACAAAATATTTTTCTTCGATTATTAAAAAAAAATAATTATTAAAATATAATAAAATAATTCAATTACGCAACAACCAAAATTTTATTTAGTTAAAAGTTATATAGTATTCGTATGCATCGTTAAAAATTATTTCCAAATAAAAAGTATCTCGCTTATGTACTATAATATATTTTAAAAAACCTTATAAATATTAACAATATAGACATTTTGTTTGAAGTTATATTATTTCGAATCTAAGTAGAAAATAGATATATTTTTAAATTGTATTTGATAATTTAATATTTGTGTAGTCCTGCGGGTAAACCATGTCTCAAAGTCTGTATTGTATTTTTTATTTAGATTATGTACAAATATAGTATTAGGAAGATAATAAAAATTTTTTAGAAACATTCAACGAAATTATGATTTATTTTATCGAAAGCATTCTTTTTTTCAATTGTATAACTTTGAAACTAAAAGTTTAATTGTAACGGGCATTGATATAAAATTACACGCGTTCTTTAATAATCATTCTAAAGAGTATAGGTGGTCCGACATTTTGAAAATTTTTATTACACATTATGCGCGGTCACACTGTTTGTCAGAATATGTGTGATAACATTAAATGATAAGTGTTATCGAGTTTCTTACAACCAATCACGAACTAAGATTATATGGACTGGTAACATTATCATTATTTGTGGTCAGGTTTTAATACGGAGTTCTATTGGTGGTGGAATTTCAGAAGCCGAAGCGCTATCTACAATCTGCTATAATGAATAGCCCATGAACGATTCAAGTATTTAACTGAAAAATATTTGCTTTTGAAAGATTTAGTTAGTTTAGTACTGAAAAATCCTCCCACTTAGGAAACCCAGTTTCAAAATCTGATCCAACCAATCCACGGGTACCTATGTATATTAAACTATAGTGTGTTTCACGAAACATTAGATTCGACTGTGGCGTGTACCGTAGACTATTTTTAGTAGCGCTTCGTAAACTTGTATATAGAAATGCGTGGAAAATGTTAAATATTTGATTATTAATGGTTATATTTTCTGCTACTCGTGTTTGTTTATCATACTTCATATTCATAATATTAAGATAATAAGATGATACCTTGAAATACCGAGAATCGGAGTATAGTCTACGGAACGCACTATAGGCCGGTCTTTAGATTCACGAAATGCACGGTAGGACTAGAAATGACGAGTGAAGTAACCAGCTGCCATTTAAAACGCGGTTTGGGTGCGTTATCATATACGAGTTTACGAGATAAAAATCATTATTTGCGTAGTGCAATTTATTTAGAATGCACAAAACAATACATTTTAACTAATACTGCTTATACTTGAATCAATGTCTATAAAATATCTTATTCTATGCTATTTCAAATACATTTCGTACTACAAAATACTGTAGTCGTTAATTGTTATATTTTCATTTCTAAATATATAACATGTGGTTATCTCATAAACGCATATATAATAACGCACATTTAGTTCTTGTTAAATGGTGATCGATTGCTTCAGCTGAATACTCAGGTTTTATATTACATCAGTTGGCTATCTAGTTTATTTTTTACATCTGTGAACCAATCAAATTACACGATTCCTGACCCTGACTGTACAGTGTCAACTGTAAATAAATGTAAACAACATATCATGTTAAATAAACCTGAAAATTATTGTAAAACTGCATTGAACTACATTTTCAACATGTCTGACCTGCCTATTTTAGAACGCCTCGGAGTGTCGATTCTGATAAAATGTACCTACCTATTCTGTGCGATTATTATTAATGAATTATTATCACTGCAGTGACCATATTTCGAATGTAATAATATATTGTAGCCGAATCTCTACGTTGCTGAACTGTCGTTTTCGTCGTCGTCGCTATTTAATGATTTATACGATTTCCATTTGCACTCAATTGGCCGGTCCGCGACCGTCGTTTCGACGGCTGTAAAAATACCGGTAATCGTTTTGAAAAATTCGCGTGAAGCAATGTTAATTGAAAAAATATTAATAATGGTTCTTCGGTGCGATAGGTACACATATTATATGCTTTTTTTTTTTTTTTACTCGCATTTAATATTTATTTATTTATTTATTTATGTAATTTTCTTTTAATAAATAGATCGTCTTGCAATGAAGCGATCGTGTGTCGCCATTTGTCACGGGGCGCCTTCGGGTGCCCTCCCGCGGTGACGAGCCGTGTTCGCCTCTCTGATGTATGACTTTTTTTTTTTTAACAATTTTAATCTAAAATGAAAAATATACCAAGGTAAGGTAAATGTGTACATAAACATAACCGAAAAATCTATATGAGACCGCCCGCGAGTGTCCAATGAGTTTTGACTTTTTCTTCTTTATATTATTATTACTCCACCATATTATTTACTCTGGCCGCCTCGTCTGCAGTAGGTAAATAAAACCTATTAATAATGCGCGTTTGACCGTGTGAATTTTATTCTAAAAAATATACTGTTTTGCCGCGTTTTTATAGAAACATATTATACGGCAATCGTGCACGTGCGACAATCATATAATATATAATATGTAAAATATTATTATATATAATATATTGTATAATGACTATAATGTCCAATGTTTTATATTGGTATTCATATTTTCTTTTTTTTTTCCATTAAAACGATTTGTTTTGGTTTAGAATACATTTTTCATAAATAATTCGTTTGTGTTCAAAATTCGTATATAGGTACTTTTCCCGTGTTTAAGAATACGTAACACTTGCACATAACCGTAACCTAACGCCTGAATAGAGTCCTTGCTACACCATAAGCTTATATCTACATTAACTTTAGAAAATTAAAGTGTTGCCATAATATTAAAATATTATCTGTGATTTTTCGGAGAGTTAAAATAATGTATTTTTGAAGAATTCGTAAGTTTTTTTAGTGTTGGAAAATTAGTATTTTCTGTGAAATTTTCTTAAAAGAAAAAAAGCCGAGAAGCACTTAGTAGAATAATAGAATAGATAATAATAGAATACAGTACAATAATACTGACGGATATATTGAATTTGAAAGCAATGATAAATCATTTCTTTCTAAAAAAACGATTTTGAGCGAAGCTTCGGTGGATTTATTTGACGATTACTGTAGATTATTCTAATAATATATTCAGAATATTTTAAAAATATGGGTATAATCTTCAGTGTATTTTACATGAGAATTACTGTCTATTATATTAAATTCCGTATATTTTTAAACGAAAAAAAATATATATATTTTTAAACTCATATTGATTAATATTACCCTATTACTAACTAACTAATAACTAAATAAATTAAAAAATAACTAACTAATACTAACCTGTGGTACACACACTATCGTTAAACACAAAATTTATACTTTAATATTTAATTACATTTACATTCTCTACATTTCTTAATATTTAACGTTGTATAAGATTTTCAGGTCTTAAAACCCAAAATTAACACTTTTTGGACTTAGAAACCTGAAAATCTAAAATGTCTATAAATAGCCTAAAATTGGGAAAATAATTTTCAACATAAATGGGTATTCAAAAAAAAAAAAAAATTGAAATGGCTATTAAAAAATATTGTACTTACCGATTTTTTAAATTTTTTGCATGTAGCTAGAATGGTCTATTTTTAACATTTTAAAATTTTCAGGTCTAAAATTAAACTTATTATGAATTATTTGGCTTGAATTTTTTTGTATTAATATTTTGCTAATATACATTTTTGTTGAACATTTCATGGCATATAATAGCTTAATAGCATCAATGTTTTTTACTTTATTTATTTTTACCACAATCGTGTTTTCGATTTATGTGCTAATTATTTTTTGATAGATTTTTCTTACGCGTTTATTGAAAAAATTAAAAAATCAAAAAATTACCTCTCTAAAGTACCAATTAGGTGAAATTTGCTATCGGAAACCGGGTAAGCTTGTGAAGATCGGAGTAATCGGAGTATTCCTTCTGGTAGAAATTTTGTACACCGATATATATATAAAAAAAAAAAACAATTGTAAAACCAATACATTCCTTACTTTGCTCAGAATCTAAAATTATATCGAAAAAAAAAACTCTCTGAAAGAACACTGATATAGTTTTCCTATATCATTCGATATAATATATATTATATACCAATAAAATATCCACAATCCTGCATGGTACTACGCATAGAAAATGTTATAAATATTTTTATCAACAAATTTTGAAATCGCTCAACAATTATTAAATGTATTATAGTAGGTAAATTAAACTAAATATACTTGTAAATTATTTTAATATTTAGTATATCCTTTAATGACATAATGTTTTTCAATTATTGAATTTTTCTTAAAATTTAAAGTTGGCTTTTTTTGAGATTTTTGAAGTAAGAGGCGGCAGTCTTTTACTAATCATACTGCTACTGAGGTTGATATAGTATTCATATATGTAGAAAGAAATCGAGTAAGAGGAAGAGGTGGTTAGTAATAAATTGTATCTGTATGTCTTATAAAAATTATACCTATTATCATATATCAGTTTTGTTCGATTATATAGGAACTCTATTGCGTAATACTAGAAAATTTGAACAAAAAAAAAAAACCTGGAATTAGAAGACTTATTTAGGGAAACGGATATTCTGTCGAATTTGCAGGAGAATTAGCTGGATAGAGCATGTGTGACAAGCACAAAGAGAAATGGATCGTACCATATACTGGGAATAATCAACTGGGAAAAGTTAGCCAGAGATAGTGATAGATAGAAAGAAGTGATTGGTATTAACAAAAGGTTTATTTATATTAAGGCAAAAACAATATAATAACTTTAGATTTTAAATATGAACCGAATCGTTTATCCGTTGATGAGTTAATATAATTTAAGATTTTTAACAAATTTCACATTAGTACTTTTTTTCAATTGACAGTTTATCAGTAACCACAATTTTTAAAAGTTACATGCACTTCTAATATGTATGTATTTTGTATTTCTAAAATAATATGGAACATACGATTGAAAATTCCGAATATAAGGTTTTCGGGTGGGTAAAACAGGCCATTTCTAAATAATTTCTAAGATGTAAAACTGTAAATGAACTGCGAATATAATAATAATTATAAACAACTATTTTTGGGGTGGACGGGGGAGGGGTCAGCTATTTAGAATTTTGTTCCCTAGATACACAAAAAAATTTTGGTGCCCCCAAAAACCCGACGGAAGTACATCTTTGACTAAATTCCGAAATACTTCTTCAATAAGCGAAAAAAAAAAAGGTTATCACTTTTTATTATATATCTTTTCTAACTCAAATATATATCGTACCTGTATCAAATAGTAATAGGTATTATTCAAACAAAACCATTTAAAATTCGCTGCCCCATAAAAATTGATGCCCGGGTAATTTCCCCCCTGGTCCCCCTAAATACGCCACTACTTATTGGCTTATATATGGCTTCTTCTTCTTCGGCTTTTTACAGGCCTTTAAAGCTCATTGCCGCAATAACATATTGCCTCCGCCCTCCATTCTTCCTTATCTTTTGCAGTTTCTTTTGCATTTCTTACTCCCAATAATTTCAGATCTTCCTTTATTCTGTCTGCCCATCTTTGTCTAGGACGCCCTTTGGGTCTCTTTGTGTTTGGTTTTCACTCTGTAATTTGTCCAATTAGTTCCTTTGATCTACATACATGCCCAGCCCAACTTATTCGCATACTTTTCAAGGTTTCAACAATGCTAGGTTCGTTTTATAGTTCTTCCAAATTTTCGTTATTTCGTATTTCATAATCTAATTTTGTCGTGGCCCCAAGTACTGCATGTATACAAAGCCACTGGTTTGACTAGAACTTTATATAATGTTATTTTGGATTTTCTTGATAATAGTCTTGACTTAAATAGTGATAAAAATCTATAGTAGCACCTGTCTGCTGCGATGAGCCGTATTTTTACTTCTTCGTGGCTTATATATTACTATAATAATTTATTTTTATTTTATTATTGTCTTGCGGTGATCATCATTTAGATTTGAGTGACATAAAATAGAAAAATTAACGTATTAATTATTATTCAAATAATTATCTAATGACGAATGGAGTTGACGATGAATTATTATTACTTTCATTATTTTTAGTCATGTATATAAAATCATCATTGATTAACGCGTCATTGCAACGGATACAATTTATATACACATATTTCGCAATTGGTCCAATATCGAAAAGTTATTTCCATTTTATAACTAAATCGAATTAAGCAGTTTCATCGGGCTATTTAGGACCTTTCAACAGTCCGAGTGAGCACGGCATTTAACCCGTAATTTTGTTGGTTCTCAAAAATCCGATTATAAATCGTTTTGGCTCCACTGAGAGACCCGACCGGTGACGTGTTTGCCCTGCGGCATGACGTGAGCTAATATTCCCTTTAATCGAATAATAATAATAATAATCGGACCGGATAAAAAGGGGAGGAAACGCGTATCGTAATATCCGCGTATTTACGGAGCAACCCTTATTTCGGTACAATTTGCATATTGTATATTCGAATGTTAATTGCACCACGGCAAAATGTGGTGAATATATAATAATAATATATAATGTCGTTGTTCGTTTTGGAAACCAGTTATATTTATTTATTTATTTATTTTTTTTTTTTTTGGAGGGGGGGGGAGGGGTGTGCGAGGGTTTTCTATTTGGTTTCGCTCTCGAAGCGCTGCGGCCGGAAGTGACCATTACGCCTGTCAAGTAAACTCCTCCTCCGTGTACATATTATATACATACCTATGTGTGTATAATGCACGTCCACCGGTTCTCCGAGTTTATTAACCGTATCCGAAATTACCGGCGCTCGGGGGGGAAACGTTTTATGTTCTATTTTCGAATTTGGATATCCGTAACGGGCCAGCGGCAGGAAACTGTAACTGTATTGGGTGTATACGATTGTTGTTGTGCGTGCGCCTTGTGCTGTAGCGCCCGGTGGAAACGGTCATGAACACGATTTGGAAACGAGACGACCGCGACGACGACGGCGCCGTGGGGCGCGTAAAGGAAATATTGTACAAGTAGGTTGGTGCTTAGTTGGTATTGTTTTTATTGTACGTCACCAAGTGACGCGGACCGGGGTCTTGTCAACACGTGTCGTCGTTTCGTCTTGGAGGTGGCGTGTGTTTCGGTATAGCATATAATAGATGGATATAGATAGTGAACACACGGACCATTTCCAAATATGTAACTCTAAAAATGCAACAAGTCATTTTTTTTCTCAAATGTCTCAAATATCACCTTAAAGCACGTTAAAAGTACTAGGCATAATAATTTTTTTGGAAAATATACGTAATACCCGTAAGATAACATTGTCCACTTCGAAACCAGCAATTATTGTCGAAGCGCTTCTAAAAACCGATCATGACATTTGCTGAGTGTAGTTAGTGTCATCTTTATTCTCGAATTACACGTTCGGAGGACCACCTCGTGTATCTTGGGCATTCGCTGGTACACTTTACTCTATAGACCACCCCACAGAAAATAATCACAAGCCTTGATGCCTTATTTAAATAAAAAGTCATCGACGATTTATTTCCGAATCGTTTAATCTCTCGAAATCAGGATGTTCAATGGTCATGTCTCTTTTGTCCGACATTGTGGTGTGCGATTTTTTCTGTGTGAGTACTTAAAGAATAGAATATACTAGGGAAAACCGAGGACACAGTCCAAGAGCGTAATTTTAGTTTTTATTAAAACATTATTTGAAGCAGGCGAATTTATTGTTCCACCCGGCTATTTTTTAAAACCCTTTTTTATACGTACACACAAAATTACAATTTAGTTTTAATTTTATTTATACATACAAAATTTGACCTTTTTTTAAACCTAAACTCTCGACTTATAAGGTACAATCATACAGGCAGTACAATAGCCCATTGTGGGTATTACGATGGCTTAATTATCTTTTAAACATTTGGGACACATTCAGAAAGTCGTGGAGTAAATCCCTCAGAAATTGTGGTGGCGATAAAACCATGTGAGATGACATAAAAAGTTTTTAGAGGTGTCTTGACAATATTTGCTAGTTTCGTGATGGACCCAAATTGCGGATTCTATTTTTAAAAACTAAACTATTTACACAACTTTTTAAAAATTTTCGAGATGATCAATTTGCCCGGTTCTATACTATCATATGTAAATAATGGATGACGAAGACCTCGCCTTTACACCAAAATTGATATCTTCAAATCACTACTTGAATAACTATATTTATTTTTTGACACTAATTATTATTATTAAATATTTTTAATCATTCTTATTTATCTACATACATATTCACCAACACGCAACAACTACAACTGCAGTTGATGAATAAAAGTAATGGCAAGATGCTGTAAATATGCTAGTATCCAGCCACTACTGGACTATAATATACACAACAGGATTCCCGATTGGTAATCGAAAAATAATCTTTAAGTTTTATTTACTGATTTTTGAATTATAGTTTCAATTACATTTGGATTATCAGGGTCTTAATTTATTCCGGTAGAGAATATGATCGCAACGATTAAAATCAAATACTTTTGTTCGGATAATGTTATATTGATTATATTAATGATCATATTAAAAAGTAGTTTTGTGTAGGTGAACATGAGAGGTAAATTCGTTAGTCTCGAACATTTAACTCGGATCCTCCTATACGGGGTTACACCGTACACGTTATTTTAGGTCCACCTGGAATATTATTATATACTGAGGACACCGGGCGTGATCTGTAGGCATACCCAGCAACACGTGTGCGTGTTAGGTGTCAGTGGGTAAACTGTACGCGTATTTTCGTTTGTGTGTATACATACATATATGTGTGTACATTTGGGCGCGCGCGTGTGTAACATATTATTATTCTCGATGTGAAAGTATAAATGGAAATAATATTTCATTCTCATAACGTGTTTTAGTCATAAAATATACTCCGAGTGTGCTCTATTGGTTATACTATTATATTATTATACGATATGTGCCTGTATATTCAAAACGTGTTCGTGGGTTAAAAAAGAAAAAAAATATCGAAAATATTTTATGTTTTCCGTGTGATTGGTACTTATAATAAAGAAATTAGTTGAAAAATCGTTTGATACTATTTACCACATACCTATATTAACTAAATGGGTCGCGCATCGCAGTATATAATGCAATAACATCTATTATGTGGAAGAAAAAAGATTTTTCGATTCGTTTGTTTCATGTTACATTACTCCTGGTCTCACGTATTTTTTTGTTTAATATGCAATGATAACAATCAGAATATTTGTTGATTGAATACACGGTTGTATACATAGGAATGGTTGCTCACAGACGTGTGATATTATGACGTATCCTACAAATGTACTTATAAAATATATTGAAAACCTAATGTACTAACTAACACTTTTGTGGCAGAAAATTAAAATCTATTACCGTCATGGTATATTATGTAAATTTAAAACATTAATCTGTATCCAATAGAGAGTTAGTAGTAATTTTTGTTTGGTTCGGTTTTTGACAACTTTATTTCATGACTATATATTTTAAAATTTTATAAGAACTTTCCTCGCAGCTTGTTACTACCGGCCATGACGGTAGTATATCTTCTACAATACTCCATTTTGATTATAAAATCTTCTCCGAGTGTTTCGATTAACAGGTGTTGAAGAAGGCATATAGTTCATTTAGTTAATAATATGTTTATATTATTATTTATAATAATATATTTGAACGCGTGTATGAGAAATCGTCAAAAAATAAAATATACCTACAACGTAACCTATACGACGGAGATCGAAATGTATTATAAATTAAAAACACGCATATAGTTTATGGGTGTATTTATTTATTTTAAAAACAAGATTTCGTTTTTGTACGATATCGGCGTTTGTTAAATGTGTTTTGTATTTATTTTTAAATGGTAATTTTTTAGTTAATCGTAGTTTTTTTCTTGTTTGTACATATTTTTAACTTGAAAGTTTTAAATTATATTTCATAATGTTTATACGCAGAATATAAATAAATTGTTTAGTTTAACCTGCGTACTTCGTGTTCACATCATAAAAAAAAATACACCCGCGGTTCAAGTGGTTCATAGGTACATTGTTGTGCGCATTCCATAATATTGAAGCTTAGTATAATTTAAACCTATATAACAACAACACTATAATAATATAGATTTGGATTTAAAAATTTTACTAATTTAATATTTTTAATTACATTATACAGTATGTATAATGTAGTCTGTAGGTATCTATCATCCCTTGGAGTAGGTATATAATTTTTATATATTAGGTATGTTAAGTTTTTTTAGCCTAGACTGTGGCGGAAAATGAACTTAGATTTTTAGAAGATAATTTTCCACCCTTAAAGTGTTTCGGATGAATAGGTGGATAAAGTAAGTAATCCAAAAATTGAATGAACTTACGCTATTCTCGGATTTTTATATGAAACCGAACCGCGCTTCGCTTGATTCTTGCAGGAGTTTGTCGGGTTTCACATTAAGTCACGTCTTCACATTAATATATTAAATTACATTTAAATGATGAAAATTACTACGGAAAACCGACAATTTGAAATACACTTACCGTGAAATAATAATAAAATAATATAGTGGAAAATGGGGTTTAAGGGGTCGTGAGTACCCCTCCCTCACTTAGGAAATAAGTCGGAAATCTATAAAGTAAATGGCACAGAAAAAAGTCGATGATATATTTTTTTACTTATTTACGTTTTCGAGCGAGTATTTTTTTTATGGGGGGGGGGAGGGTTAATAAGTCTGAAAAATTACTCTGACGACCCTCCAAAAATATTTTTTTAGAATTCAAACTTTAAAATAAATCATCTTTTGCAAATTAAATACATCCATTATATTTAAATACTTTGGGTATACTATAGTGATGTAAAATTTTAGAAATTTAATATTCGAGAAATGTCGGAAATTTAAAAATGAAATTGTGGTATTTAATTCGATGAAATGTAGCGCTTTTACAAAAATGACAAATAAATTGATTGACCGCCTTTTATTTCCTATTTACTTCACCAGGTATACACGTATATGGGAAGAGTACAACTTGTACTTAGAATATTGGATAAGATCGTACCTATATATACATATGCATATTATACTATAATAATAATTCAATGGATTTTTGACAGAATATTACACGTGGCACGCACGGTGTTTCCTTTCGCACACCTGACAATTTATTATTGCGATAATTCGAACGGCTCCCGTTTTATCGGTTTCTACTGAGAATATTTGTTACCTGCGTCCCGCGACTCCGTGTCGGCATTTTGTGTCTTAATTAGGGACGACGATAGATAGGACTTTTCGATAACTTCGCCGCCTTTTCGCTTCGTCGTAAATCGTTCATATACGCCCAGCAATCTGTATTATTATTATTATTGTTTTCACGTTGGACGCCTGCGGAGTCATGATCGTGTGTGCCTATTGTGCAAACAATTATTTATTAGCCAATAAGCGATGCGCGCCGGACGTTTCTTCTTGGAAGTTTCCAACTGGCTCCGGTTTAAATCGTTTCAAAATCTGCATCTGCAGTCTGCAGATATGGTATAGTGTTGTTGACCGTTTTTTTTTTGCAAATCTTCAATACATCATATGTACAGAAATAATATACGGAGTTAAGTGACAACCCAATTATTATTATTGTTATTATACTACCCGAAAATCGCCAAAACTCGAAAATTAAATTCTGTTATCTTATTGGATTTGGGTGTTCAGACACGAAATATTTAAATGTAATTTATGTTAATCAAATCCTACTCAAATGACTTGAAATTCTAGAAAATAACTATCGGTTTTCCTTTTTAGAGCCGTTCAAGTATTACGTCAGCCCATTTTTGGCCTTTTTAGACCACCCTCTCCTCCCCTTTGTCAGAAATTGTCAGCAAATGTCCCGACCCCCTTCCACTTTATTACTTCAGCATAATATGTCTGACAACCTCCTTCTATATTAAAAAAAAAAAATAAAATAAAAAATTTCCAAATTTTATATGAATGAATTAATTTGTTTCATATTTTGAATTTTATTTTACGTCAGCATGGTTCTGACCTCCTCAATTACCCTTGTCAGCAAATGTAAGCACACGAAAGACTCCCCCCTCCCCCTAGGCGCTTACGTAATACTTGAACGCCCCCTTTAAACTTCTAAAATAGGTATTAATGTACGTGCATAACATTTAATTTCGTCTTTGGCCGCGCAAAGACATTACTTCCACACATCGACGGCTGAAGAGTAAACGAAACTTCTATAAATTTCTATTAACATTTACTCATTATGAATAGACCATTACTGCGCTGGTACGATTAATTCCATTAGTTTTTTAGTTGCGTCTTTCAAAACCCCGAATAATGTAATAAGATTTATAAATAATCATATGACTTTTTGACTATTATTACTTTATTGCTTTTTCTTTTTTCATTCAATGAAATTTTCTTTAACAACGAATATTATTGGCTTTTATACGCTTTTCAACACACTATAATTTTTTATATTATATATATTTACAATTCGATACCTAATGTAACTATACTTTTGTACTATTAAAATCAATACTCATCATTATTCATTATTAATTATAATTTATCATTCATTATGGAAATAATGATTCATTTTCGAGTTAATGCATATATTATAATAGATCGTTCGATATTTTAATTATGACAAATAAAGTGCGAAATGGGCACTGTAAACGAGTGGGACCCGATAGCTATAAGACCGCAAACGCACAAACGACGTCAAACCATCCGCAAATGTCCGCACAAAGGGTCGATTTTCATTAGAAGTGCGACTGGACTGTATATATTTATATGCTCGGAGTGGGTATAAATCTGACAATGTCAGCCCTATTCGAGCCACCCTGCAGCATGTCCCCCTAACCATATAGACAACGATTTAATCAACTATAGCATCCTTGTAATATATTGTTATCACCTCTTCAATTTCATCCGAAAATCACTTTATATCACTTTATCGTTGCTCCTCTAGCTGCAGTCTAATGCATAATGCAAGCACTACCGTATTGTATACCGTCATAGACCGGACGAGAACTAATCCCCCACGGGCCATACGAAAGAGAATACGTTATTACCATTTCGTATATATATAGCTGTATAAGGTAGGTACTCCTTAGTCGTCACTCCATTACTGTTTGGTACGTGTAAATGTATATTCGAATGTATTATTTTGAGTTTTATTATTATTATTAAAAATCGTTACGCTTATTACGATTTGATATGATAATTACGCGTAGACGGTGTGGATTAATTAAGATATAAAATATGTATTATGATTTTATAAGTCGAGAATTTTTTAATTACTGCAGTAAATACATTCTCGTGTGCAGTGTTTTATATATTATATATATTTTATATATTGTGTACGTGTGCTAGTACTTGTGCTGCAGGACACAGGAAATATACAAAAATACCACCAGTGCAGGCGGATCATAGAGATAATATTTAAATTTGTTCTATACTTTCATAATTGTATCTAATTAAAATTTATTTTTTACTAAAACTCCCCCAATTAGTGCGAAGGAATTTCGTGGTTTATATTTTAATTTGCAAAATATGTCGTGTTCCTGTATTATAATATTATGTGTATAATATACGTAATTGATGATGTTTTGCCAAAGGTTTGTCTAAGTTTCACTGTGACATCAATAACCTTGCGCGCGCCCAAGAAACCGGAATGATGGTAACCCAATACTTTACAAACGGCATCCGACACAAATATTAATATTATTTAAATAATATAATAATATGTAGAATAATAATAATGGGAAAAAACAAACTATCATTAATTCACGTGTCTAATAGACTTAAATACGAACTTGCATGTGTCCCGCAGCGAAATCGGATCCGTTTTGACGTATAATCGCTAACTATATAGGATTGAGCCGTCTACGCGGGTTTTCTTTTGCGGCCTCCTCGTCAGCGACGGCTGATGCGATGAACCGGCCGTTTATCTGCAGGAGAAAAACCGTACGCATAGGACTGATAATATGATGTAAACAAACATATTTAAGCAAGCTTAAAAAAAAAAAATGTACGTGATTATAGGTTAGTGTAATATACGTATTATGTCGTCAAGGGCATAATTTCAGAATTTTGAAAGGTCCGCTAAATGTATAACGGGTAGAATTAAGTGGATCAATATAACATGTATATGCATATAATATTTTCTACAGGATTGGGCAAGATACAAATAAAAAAAAAATAAATATCTTGATACATTTATTTTAGGTATACGATATAAGATATATTATGATACAAGTACCAAAGATGCATAAAAAAACAAGATACTCTAAAAATATAATTATTATTACATTTTTATACATTTTCGTTACCTATACTTGTTAGTTATTGAAATTTTATAAACAAATATATATATATATATTATATTGTATAATCATATAAATATAATAAAAATGTGCAACATGTAAGTGTGACATATAGTTGTCAAAATATGTTATAGGAGAGCAGTGATATAAATTTAAATAAATATTACCCGATTACAATTTTATTCAAAACATTATCTATTACATTAAAATTTTTTATATTTGAAGTATTATATAATAATAATATATATACTTTTATACGGTTATGTTTTTGTTTGTAATATTTTATAGTATTTCAGTCAAAAGTGTTATTTAATATGATTATAAAATTATATTATACACCAAAATGTGTTAAAACGAATCAGAAAAAAATATTGTAATATTGTTAATCATGAAAATCTAGAATAGATAAATTGCGAGTTGATGTTAATATTAACAATCGAAAACAAGTATCAATATTATTGTTTTATTTTATAATACGAAATAGACATTTTTTAAAAAAAATGTGAATACCGACTACAAAATTTGATTTTTTTTATCATTTTATGTATTTTGACACTGTAACTTTCCATGACACAGAAAACAAGTGTATTTAGATACAAGGTACTTTCAGAATATGTGTTATGATACGAGATACAATTGTATCTTTGATACGTATCAAAGATTACATATAACTGTAATACTGCCCAACCTTGCTTAGGTATGTATATTATACAAGTTGTAAAAAAAAAAAAATAATAATAATATAAGTATTGAACACTAAATATAAATTATTTTACCAAAGAAATGTATGTATTTATTAACTTTTTTATAATATTATACAATCTATTGTACTACATTAAAATCTGATATCTAATTATTATAAATTTGGAACCATATTTGCATACTTTGTAATGACCTTGTATGTCTAAATGATGTCCTTGCTTATCGTTATAAGGAATTCGTTCTAATTAATGACTATAAACTGCCCTTCCTAGAGGCAAGGCAGTTCTTACCTAGCAAATTGTCAAAAATGAAATTATTATACAATTATTGTTAATTTGAACATTTTCATGCGGTGAAACCGTGTTTAGTACTTTAAAATTCGTTTTTAAAACATATTGTGTACTGAAATATAATTTTCACAACAAATTATTTTTTGTAACTTATTATGCCTTTGTAATTAAGAGGGATGTATAGGAAATAATTGAGTCAAAATGAACATTTGAATATAAAGTTAAGAATTCGTCTAAGCATATTATAGTCAGGAAAATTATAAAAAGTTTGTTAGACTAATAATGTATATTTGACATGTTATACTACCATATATCTACAATTATAATAAATTTATGAATTATAAATTATATAAATTATGTACCTATATGATTTTAAAGCTTGTAATTTTTAAATTTTCCATTAGCTCAACAATTTTTTTTATTATTATTTTTTTAACTAATAGAGGCAATTAGTTAAACATCTATAGACATTTGTATAATAAACTTTCCGTTTGCTCCAACACTCCTAATCAGGGGTCTCCAAAGTTTTTTATTCGAGTTTCATATAAAAAATTAAACGCACTTAGCGGGCCAAAAGTATATAAACACAAATTATTTTTAATTTTACAGAAATATAATTTACACAAGGATTAAAAAATATACATATTTTTGATTAATAATTTTACATATATTGTACTTAGAGGAAATTTCCAAACCCATTCACAATCTGCTATGTAGTTCAAAGAATGGTCGATTCTTTTCAATTAAAAAATTTCAATTTCATTTCTTATCTCAAAAAATGTTGATAAAAAAACCATGAATGAGCCATCGAACTGCTGTAAAATATGGTATATCTAGGTAATCGGTTTCTATTTATTTTTGAAAAATTTCTAACTAACGATGCTATTGTGAGATATTACATATATTTTTAGATTTTTTATCGTCCATTGGAGGGTGAGTTAAAACTTTTGCGAGGGCCGTAGTTTGCAGACCCCGGCTTCAAATGTTCGATTTTACTAGTTAGGTAGGTATATACTTATAGTTTTATGTGCTTACGACGTGTACAATATATTATTTGTTATTGTTCAGTTATTGGAAAAACCGATTCGGCCACTATTCGTTTAGTGTTTTTGATTTTGTGTCAGTCAGTTTTCATATTATTGTTCAGCCAAGGGAGTTGATGGATCTTGATGGTTTTGTTTATACTGCAATGAACAACATATCAAATGCCAATAGAAAGTATGAAAATCAATAATTGGTCATTTGATTGTAAGTCGAATAGTTTTAATAGTTTCTTCGTTTAAATTAGATATTATTCTATTTTTATTTCGGTTTAATTATTCAATCATTTTCTATAAATAAATTATTACTAAATTATTTAATGTTTCATAAATATTGATAATGGTTGTGAATATGTATAACATAGATACCAATTATTATAAAACACATTTAAAATCACAAAATATCGACCAAAATTGAATTTTAAAAGTAGATATGCTGTTAAAAATAAATTTACATTAATTTCAAGTATACAAAATACTAAAAATATAATTAAACTAATGACTTATATATTATAAGACTAAAAAAATGGAAAATTAATATTTTACACAAAAAAAAAAAATTGCATACGATTGAATCGTCGTGATGATTGAATATAAATTATACTGAGGAGTGAGAAGATAAAGTTTTTAATATAAGTTATTGTTAACTATAGAGTTTGTGTGTGAATAAAATATTTTTAAAAAAGTCATAAAACAATGTAAGAAAGCCCACTTTTTGAGCGTACTGAATTCCCAGTTTCTAAACGTATTTTAAACAATAATATAAAAAATGTAAAATAAAACGAATAATGATTATGTGTAATGACATTCAGACGAATGGACACAACGGCATATGAGATTGTCTAATCTTATATTTGGTAACCTAAAACCAGGGGGAGGATGTGACGAAAATTTTTATAATATTGTTAAGAATACAAAATAAATGTCTCAAAATTATAATAAAATAAAATATAATAAATGATTTGACCTTTGTACTACGAAAACCATGTTTTGCAAGAGAAAAGAAATCCATTTGTTACAAATGTGAAATATGTATAAATATGTATTCGAATTAAGTTCTTCGACATAAACATAATTAACGTTGTATATTTTGAACATTTTATAATTACCTATGTATATATATATATATATATATATATTTTTTAAAAGTAGCTACCTACCATTATTTATATGCATTACGAATTGCTATATTATTTTGTCATTTTTTGTATTTAACTGTTATTGCGGGTAATGTGATAAAATACATTAAATGAATATTAAAATAAAAAACTGCAGGATTCCCAAAAATGTTTATAGAGTTGTAATCGGCCTACTCCTTTTAGTTATACCCGCGTAGTCATACGTACACGTGCAGTGTTTAAACTCAATGTATAACTCTGTCTTCGAAAATTGTATTGTTTATTTTACCGATTTCCGAATTTGAATATCAACTACACTTTTAGTTATGATATACGCATATTTATAGTTATAGCATAAAAAAAAAACAAAAAAAACCGATTCGTGTAATATTTGTGTTGGATTCTATACACGGCGATGGGGGTTTTCGTATATGTAGATATTATACCCTATACACATATTCGTATATACTCCTATAATATATAATATGTGTATCGGAACCGATGAACGGGGGAGTAGTGGGATTTATCAATTGAAATTCTTGAGTTTATGACTACCTCCCAGGCCCGGGTACACGCGCTGTTTATATAGAGGGCTTTGTGCTCGTGTTCGTCCGTTATGAGTTTCGTGATTTCCCCTTTCCCCCCATAACCGGGAAACTATATATATATATATATATATATATATATACACGTGTATATATATATATTGACCGTGGAGCTTTATTGCTAATGAACAAGCCGAGTGTCGGCTATAATGAAAACGCCGTAAAAACCGGCCAATTAGACGGTGCATGCGGCGAGTATATATAACATATGTAGTATAGATTCGTGGTTTCGATATATCTCGCAAAGAATCCATTCCATGAGTATAAGTCGTATAATCGATATGCCGGTCAAGTTCATTCATATAAACGTTATGTTCAGGAGATATAGATACTACCTATTATACTCATAAGAGCTAAGACGTAATCAAAAATCAAAATACGCTTTAAAAATGAACGTGATCAGTGATTTAAAAAAAAAAAAAAAAACCGGTCAGTAGGTTGTGGAAGCACTTCGGCTCGTCGGCTGTCAGTAGGTTGTGGAAGCACTTCGCTACTGGGCCGGGTACTTTTGGTGGATGTATTGAATTTGAAAGCAATGATAAATCATTGCATTCAATAAAACGATTCTGAGCGTAGCTTCGGTGTA
>JAIPRL010000936.1:72330-105158 GCA_025469235.1 Pemphigus obesinymphae | reverse complement strand
CTAATATAATATATATATATATATATATATATATATATATATATATGTATATATATATATATGTATATATATATTAGTAATTATTGTTTGAGCTGATTTACTTATCGTTTTAAGAAATATTAACAAAAAGCGTATATTTTTGAGATATAATATATATTTAATTGTGTTTATTCTATGTATGATTAATTAAATTTAACGTACTGATTGTTAAATTGTATGTAAATATGGGCTAGACGATTTCCTGTGACCTATTGTAATATTTAAAATATTTATGTATTAAATACGATTATGACTAATATAATTTATATTATAATATTTTATATTAAATTATAATTTAAATATATTATGTGGTATTATAATATATTTTTCGATATTTTATGAATTTGCATTTTTTTGAGATATTAAATAAATGTATATTTTGAAATTACAATTTTTTTTTTATGAGTAATCCTCATTGGAATATATAGTAAGCGATATTTGGGAAATATTTCTAATCACATTTTTCATTTTCATATTAGGTATTCTTATTATTATTATTATTACCTTATTATTATACTACCTATATATAATATATTATATTGACAATAATAATAATAATAATAATAATAATCGTACCTACGCGATAATAATTCAATATTCATAAAAGACGAACACCAAAATAAACGAGTTTTGTTATCGCATTTACACTTTGCAGTGGCATTATACAAAAATATTATTGCGTTGGCATAAGGGTGAGTGGAAAAGTCTTGATACAGATTTCCAACACTACAATAATCATTTACGACTCACACAAGCACAAGGCCGTTTTTCAAAAGCATAAAAAGTTGCCTATATAATACTCCTTAGAATCGTGTGGTGTGGAGGCCCCTTTGAATGTATTGCGTTATTTATATGTGTTCTTGCGTTATGGATAGATATTATGTTTATTAATTTTATTATATAATCATTGCTTTTTATTTATTTAGAACATTAACTATATATTGATGTTAAATTAAGTATTTAATAAAAAGTAAATTTATTTGTAATAAATATATGTAATTAGTCATTAGTTTATTCCTCTGTAGGTAATTCATTAATATTTTTTTTTAATTATTATATATTTATTTACCTATACCTAGTTAAATTTATTTAATGTATTTACGTATTTTAATATAGGTATACGAATATTTATTTTTACTTCTAAATTAGTTGTATTTAAAATAGTGTATGTATTTGCTGTTTATTTTATGTACTTATTACGTTACAAGAAATTATAGGTATAATTTGCAATGAATTATGTGTTAAAGATTTTGTAAAATTTTGCCGATTATTTTTAATGTTACTATTGTTCGTTAATATTATAGTAAATTGATTAAAAATGGACGTAATCCTAATTTGTTTTAGAGTAGGTACCTATCTATATAATGGAATTATGGTAGTTATAAGTTAAATTTAATTTGCGTGTTTGATTATTTATTTAATTTATTAGTTTTAAGAATGATATTATAAACTTATACCTATTTATTATTATATTTATGTTATTTATTTTATTTATTCCTAATATAGTATCTTATTATTTTAATGTTTTGTTAACGAAGAAGTAGGTATATTGTTTTATAGGTAGGTAGGTACACGTTAAATTAGTGAAATTATGATATTTTAAGTATTTTAATTATTAAAAGTAAATTTATTAATAAAGATGTAGACCTAATTTATTTAAATGTACTTAGAATTAAAATGTTTAATTTAAATTATAAAATTTAATATTTAATGAGCTACTTTAATAACTTTTGAATATTAATATACCTAATCTACGTGTTTAAATCTTGTATTTTTTTTTTTATAAAATAATGTTATAGATTTATATGTATGTATTAATATGTGTATTATATAATTTATTTCAGTAGTTATGTCTAAGTGTGTTAATATATATAATGTATTAATAATGGATAATAGATGTGTTTTAATAGGTAAGTGTTAAATTGGTGAAATTATTATAATTTAAATATTTTGTTTATTTAAGAATAGATTTGTTAATAATAAATATAAAGCTAATTTATTTAAATAGGCTTAGAATTATAATATTTAATTTAAGCTGTAAGATTTAATATTTAATGTACTAATTTAATAATTATTGAATATTAATGTAATTTACGTTATGATATATTACATTGCAAATAATATTGTAACATTCTAATATATACACAGATATAAAATACCAATTTTATATCTGTGAATATAATTTATATTCTGTGGTAGGTACTATGAATATTGCATAAGAGGCCGATAAATGATACTATAGGTAACACGGATCCAAAAAATTGTCTTCCTGCGAAGATCCATCCATAATACGAAATTGAAAATAGCGGCAAAATTATCATATTGATAATGAACATTTAATCACAAAGCAAAAATGACATTTTTTAATTTTTCTTAATGTTAAAAAAATTAAAAAATTACAGGTTCTAAGTCATAGGGAAATTCTTTTAAGGCTGAAGTTTTAATATTTCATCCATGTATAGGTATTATGTAAAATATAACCACGTACAAAATATTAATTGTTTTTTATATGAATACATCCTAATTATTAAAATTACATTAAAAAGTTACAAACTGAAAATAATATTAGTACAGAACCCGTTATAAAGGTAATTTCATCGTTATTTAATATTTTATGTTACATAATCTTTCAATCAGTGGCGGATTTATGGAGGGGGTTCAATAAGTTTGGACCGCAAAGAACCTGTTATTATGTCATTTAATGAATTTAAATATTATTTATTAGTTCAACACCCTATAAACGGTAAAACTGTAAAAATATGGAAATAGCACAATTTGAAGCACTAAATTTCCAATTTATTGTTTTCCTATAGGCCCCCTCCAACCACCACACAAATTTTCAAAATCTGTCACGGTTTCTGATATATTAATATGAGGTACCTACCAATCTATATATTAACATTGAATTATTATTCGACTCATCATTTTACAATTTTACAGATAAAGAAAACAGAAATGAATAATAGAAATTATAATATGATGAATAAGAAAGATATACTTGTGATATTTATTAATTTATTGGTGCTCTCCTCAGTTGTATATATATATTATATTGTTGAACCTATAATAACTATGCTTTCAAACAAAAGTTTACCTAAAAGTAATACAGATGCAGTTTATTTTGATGGTTTGGAAATAAATACAAATTTACATATTAGACATACCAGATCAATCAGTTCTATAAAATGTAATTATATAATTTAATTTTTTTGTATAGACATATTATATACTGTTTGATGATGTTAATTAATTTTCTTGTTTTTAGTACATAACTTTTCCTTGTACTCCTTGGCTCAACCAAACATAGATTTTGAACAAAATGGTAGTTTGTACATAAACATTTACTATACCTAATATGTCGAATCTATAATTTACTACGTTTACATCACAACATGACCATAAATATGTATTGGGATTTTAGCAAATGCTTGTTTATGATGTTAATAGATTGACCTAATATTATCTATGAAAGAAGTTAATTGAATACCTATTAGAATTTGGATTTAGTTATTAAACTTCACTGGTTATTTCAGGTGTAAACGTAGTAATTGGAGAATTTAATTTACTGACTACCTATCAATTTATAAACAGGTATCTTGGGACCGTGGATCTTGTCTAATAAAAGTTTATCAGTTGACTCATATCCTATAAAATTAACATCGAGAAGGACATTGCTTGAAATTGTTGACGAAGGATTATATTTAATTCAGGCCCAGGTAATATATTTTCTTTTTCACACCAACTATAAAATGTCATTTACATTTATGATATTTCATATTTAAGCAGTGAATCAAAACTGGTAATAATTTTGTAACTGTGATAAGTTTTGGCCATTTAAATATTAAATTCTTAAAATACCCAACACCCAAATTCATAACCTCCATCTTTTTAACAACCAATATAAGAAAATTATGCTACTTAGACTTTGAATTGTGGCTTTTACATTACATTTGAAGATGAAACACCTATTAATAAATTTAAAATGAAGAATATTTTCAAGGCCGTAATATTTTTGTTCAAATTTGGTGAGATGTGTTTTATCTCAAAATTTAACCCGAACACCATAATCCAAACTCAAAGTAGCATTATTTTTCCTATATTGGTTGTTAAAAAGATGAAGACAGCAAATGTGGGCATAACACGCCCTCTTAAAAGAAAAATAATTATTAAACCCTTTAAAATTTTAAAATGTATGTATCTATATATATATATAGATCACTCATTACTTATAAATTATTTTGACCTCCTTGGTATTGGTAATCCCTTTCTTTCTTGGTTACGCTTCTATCTTACTGATCGTGTTCAATTCTTCTCCATCCAAGACTCTTCGTCGAAAGTTTTTTCTCCTTCCTCTGGTGTTCCTCAAGGTGCAGTCCTGTCACCATTACTTTTTGTTCTTTTTATCAATTCTGCTACCTCTGTCCTTCTCAAAGCTAAACTTCTCATTTTTGCTGATGATATGAAACTATATCTCCAAATAAACTCCCTCTCCGACTGCTTACTGTTGCAGGCTGATCTTGACCGACTGGTAACCTGGGGTGAATCTCTCGGCCTGTCTCTCAATATCCAGAAATGCTCGAATTATGAATTTTTCCCGTCTCCACTCCTCCATCACTTTCCCTTATTCCATTAATGCTATTCCAATTAAATCCGCCGGTAACTCCATTTGTGACCTTGGGTTCACTCTCACAAAAAATCTCTGCCCTTTGCGTCATATTGAAGTAGCCTACTGCAAAGCACTTAAATTCCTCGGCTTCGTTAGCCGTATATCCCAAGATTTTCACTTCCAAACTTCACTTAAATCCCTTTATTATTCACTTATTCGCCCCATTCTTGAGTACGGCTCTGTCCTCTGGGATCCCAATACATCTGTTGCTTGTAACATGATCGAGTCATCGAGATGATGAGGGTCCAGAGAAAATTCCTTTGCATGGTTGCTTTCCGACTCAACATTCCTTGTCCCCCTCATGATTATACTCCCGTCTTGACTGCTTTAGGCCTTTCTAGCCTTGCAAATCGAAGGCATCAGGCAAATCTTTTATTCCTTTCCAAACTCTTATATAATCAAATTGATTGCCCTTCTCTACTTTCAGTTATAAACTTCCGTATCCCTTCACATCACACTCGATCTTGTGCTCCCTTTCAGATTCCTCACTTAACATCCAATTTTCTTTTAAATGCCCCCATGGTACGCCTTACTTGCTCTGCAAATATCGATCCTGATTTCTCACTATTTTATTAATTGTACATTAGTTATTTCTATTTATATAATATTTTAAATTTAATTCTTCCTTTGTTGGTCTGCATTATATACCGTATCATTTTATTGTTATTAAATATTGTTAAATTGGACTTTGTTCGTCATGTTAATAAGATAAAATAAAATATAATATGTACTTACAAAGTACATTATATTTACTTAGTAAGTATACAATTTAAAATGAGATATTAAAAAATATTAATAATTTACCAGATAAATTAATTATTTTCAAAAATAATTTAATAATATTATTTAATATTAGTAAATTATTTTAAAAGTAAAAAAATAATCTTATTAAATAATTATTAGAGATGGGTCAAACCAAACTCAAACGAAACTTTTTCTAATATTTACAAACTTATTTACCTAATAAAACTTGAACGTTTTTTCAAATCTTTTTTCTTATACAAATTTAATTAAAATAAATATTTTATAGTTTATATTATAGAAACATAAACCAAAAACTAATTTGTATACATATTAAAATAATTTAATGCTATTGGTAATATTGGAAAAATGTACCTATAATTTACATTTCTTGTTTTTTTTTTATTTCTTTAGTTCCACATGTTTGATCCGTAAATGAAGATATAGTTTAGTTTGAAATTAATTTTCTGTTTAAATTTTAAACTGACCAGGTACAATAGGTTTGATATTTTTCATATAAAATTACATTTTTGAACAGTTTGACCCATCTATAAAAATAATTATACAAAGTTAAAGACTACAAATTGTGTAATAAGTTTTATTTATTAGGTATATTATTTGTCGTCTTCTAAAAGGAACAGTTTTGCTATGACAAAAATAATGGCGGGTGTAAATGAAACACTATCCGTATGTAGTACTATGGGTACTCATGGAACAGAAATATCTTGTTTTACATCAATTGTAGAATATTTCAAGCCTGGAGAATCAATTTTAATTAGACTCAGAGAAATGTCTTCAAGCATAAACCTTAATCGTAAAGTTTCTCACACTTACCTTAGCTTTACTAAACTATGAAATAGCATAATCTCTGTAATACTGTGATTAAAAGGACATAACTTTTAATAATATGTACTTTTATTTTTTATAACAAAAGTTTTTTTTTAAGTTTTTAACAGTATTATTTCAATGTTATTGATATCATAATAGTATTTTGTTATATTTTAAGGTAATTTTTTTCTAGGAAGACATCTTTGTATACATTTGTTTTCATTTATATAAATTTGATTTTATAGATATTGTTAAAAAAACATTCAAATAAGATAAAGCAAACTTAATTTTATTAGGATTATAATAATACTGATGACAATCATCAAATAACTATTTTGTATTTTTAATATATAATATATTAATGAATATTATACTATATTTATTAAAGTCAAATATATTTAACTACTCCGTTATTATTTTAACTTACATATAGTAGCAAGAAAGAAGTTGGTAACTTTGAGACAGATCAGCACTGTCTAAGTTAAATAATCGTAAGCTTAGGTATATTATATTATAGGCAAAGTTTCCCCCATTTTAGTTAATACCAGTTAAAGTAATAATGAGATTATATTATAAAAGATTCATCTATTAATCTTCATTCTGTAAAAAGTTAATCATGCACTTATGGCATTCCATTTGTAATGGATGATCTTGCATAAGCTGTAACATACGTCGTGAAAAATATCTACACAATGGAGCTTTGCTACATAACTCATGAGAACTTTGTACAAATCTTTCTTCACATTCTGAATGTTCAGATTCCTAATAATTATAAAATTAATAAATTAATTTAAAATTAAACAGTATAAGTTATATTTTACTTACACAAGTACGGCAAACACGGTAAAGTGTGCACACTGGCAACATCAAATCTCCTGCAGACCCACCCAATTCTAGACAGTCTTGAGTTATTTGTAGAAGCTGAGTACACTCCTTATGATGAGCTAATAAAAAAATAAATTTTTTTTTCATAATTTCAGTATGTTGACTTAATAGTTTTATAATGTTACCTTCTTTTTGCGATTCTGACATGTCCAAAAAATTCATAGGTTGACTATTATTTTCTGCGGGTATAATAAAATCAGATTTTTCTAAAAAAAAAAATATGTAATTTATTATTAGTAAAATACTACATAATATGAATTGTTATCATTGTATGTAAATTATAGACATTTACCTTGCATTTTGTTATTTTCTTGTCTAAGTTTTTCTATGTTGTATGCTTGATTCAAATTTGAGAGTACCTGATTTTTCACATTGTTTATTTCTTCTGGGTCATTTGTACCTTGGTTAGCTCCTGTGTATTTTAATGCATCGTCAATTAGTGCATCTTCTAACCACATCAATTTATCATCTTTTAGGTTGTTTATGGTGTGGACTTCATTTTCTTTCCCATAGGTTCGCATGTATTGATTTAAAATGGTATCATCGGATGGTATATTCTCTATAGATTTTTTTCTGAAAATGAACATAAAAGACATATATATATATTTTTATGTATAAGTAACTTTATTATTAAATCATTTTAACATACTTTCGATCATATCCAAAATAATTACTCCAATCAATAGATTTTTTTTTCAATTCTATTTTGGAGTTATTATCATCATCCAGTTTCAATGTTTTGTTCACATTATTGTTTATGTTTGTCGTTGTATTGGCTTTTGAGTCATTCAATTCTGTTCCTAGAAAAATATTGTTTAACTCAGCGGCTACTTTTGGGTCTGTATGCGATTCATTAGAAGAAATATTTTTCTTCGATCTTTTCATTAATCTTGGTTTCATCCATTTGTTTTTGTACTTATTTCTTCTCGTCGGATATCTTGGGAAAAATAAGTATTGCCTTTTCATTGATTTTCCTCTTTTATTGTAAGGCTCGTATAAATCTTGATATTCATCTGGTATATTCCGTTTTTCTTTTTGTAATCCCAGGAAACTTTCCAGTTCTTCGTCAGACATGCCTTCTACGTTTTCATCTATATATTTGTTCACTAGTGCATACACATAATTGTTTTGGTCCTCCATATTATTGTTTTTGTAATCTTGTACTATGCTAGGATTAGTTTTGTATCGTTCACGAAATGCCGATGGCATTGCGTACCGATCATATTTCAATTGTTGTAAATTATCAGGCATATCAGAGTCTTCTCTTTCACGGAATATTGATTTTTTATTCCATGGTTTTTTGTTATATTGCTGCTGAGAACTTTCTTTTGCTATATAGTTAAGAAATTTTTCAACCAATTCATCTTTGGAAATCTTATTGCTTGGTGGTCCTTGTTCAAATATATTTTCTAAATTTCTTAAATTTTTTTGATAACCATAACCAATATCTTCCGGTTGGCCGTCATCTGAAATTAAAAAAATATAAAATGTAATTACTTTTTACCATGATCTAATGACTAATTGTAAGTAATATAATTTATAAATTAATATAGGTACTTTATATACTTATATATGGCTACTTATATTAAATTATAATCTCTGCAGTGGTAAGCGAGGACAACAAATAAGTTTGAACTATTAGAAGCCATTTTATAAACTCTATAAGCTTCTATAAAAATTATATATTCATCAATATTTAGGCTTTTACACCATGACCCAGTATACGCCACTGAACTTAACTTGTAAACCAAGTAAATATAATACATTAAATTGTGTATTAAATACTATTGAACTATGTATTTAACATATTATTGTATGTTAAATGTTAAATATTTTAGAATTTTGTGAATGCTATTACCAAACCAGGCCCTGTTACCCGTGTCTTCGGTTCTGTTATTATGTAGGTACTTCATAATTGCAAGTAAATATGAAATGGGTTTGTATCTAAGTACCTACTAACTACTAATTATGTACATACCTATAGTTTAAACAACGAAAAAATAAACTGAATATAAAATGTTTATTCGTCATTAAAAAAGGAATTTGTAAAGGTATCTACTTTTATATTTATTATAGGTACTTGAAAATTTTAAACTCATTATTATACCTAGGTACTTACCTTATATATATTCTACCTATGAATCAAGAAAAAAAATGTGAGCACAATCCATTCTTTATTCAATTATAGGTAGATACATAATTATAATGGACATTATCTAACGTTAAGGTGGTTTTAATCATTCAGTTACTTTGCGCAAACAAATTAATTGTTTTAAAATTATTTAGGTTTAGACATTCAGTTATTTACTCAAATTTTTCTTCAGTCCTAATTTACCACTGTAGAAGAAATATCTTCCATTACGGAACAGGAGCTTTGTATCCTCGCGGTGAGTGTAATTAAAAAAAAAAAAACAAACCCAATGATTTTAGAAACTATCTTCGTATGAATGATGAAGATAATTATACCTTACTATTATCTCTGATTTCTAATACAATTAAAACACAAGACACAGTTATGAGGAAGTGGTTAAGCCCTCATGAAAGACTGACATTCAGGCACTGTCTGAACTCACATAATCCAAAATTTTGGACATGTGCTCATACGATATTCATTTACACACACAATTCATTTGCGCAAACTAACTGAACGTATAAACCTACCTTTAGATTAGACTAAATTAAGGGCATTGGTAGAGGAAGGATTAAAACTCCTCGCATTGAGAACCAAATTTACACTAAATAAAATTAAATAAAAAATATAAATGTTTCTAATTAAAATATTCTCATCTATTTATTTAATTTATCATTTGAATATAAGTACTAACATTATAATATTGTGAAAATAATTTTAGATTCTGACCATATTCTTAATATAATTCTGAATATTCTTATACTCTTTCTATGTTTGCAGATGACATAGTGTTGGTTAGCAAGTCTTTTAGAAGTGAATGGTAGACTGGGAGAGTGGAGAGAAACTCTCGAGGCGAAAGGATTAAAAACTAGTACCTAGGGGTAAAACAGAATATATAGAGGATGATTTTGGAGAAAGGGAACATAGAGTGAATAGGGAAAGGCAAGTAATGAAGTTCAGTGGGGATGTAGTGGGTGAGATTGAAAGGTTCCAAGTATTCAGGATCTTTTCTATAGATGGATAGTAGTTTTGAGGAAGATATGAAACATAGGATTAAGTGGATGAAGTGGAAAGAAGTGTCAAGTATTTTGTGTTACAGGATAATCCTAATTGGGTTAAAAGGTAAATTTTAAAAGACAGTAGTGAGGCCTATAATGATGTATGGATCGGAGTGTTGAACAGTAAATAGGAAGATAAAATAAAGTATGAGTGTGACAGAAATGAGAATGTTAAGATGGATGAGTAGTGACTAGAGAGGACAAAATAAGAAATTAATATATAAGAGGTGATAGTATATAAGAGTAGCTCCAATAGTGGAAAAAATGAGGGAGAATAGATTCAGATGGCTAGGGCAAGTTTTAAGGAAGGAAAAATCAGAGGCAGTAAGAGTAGTAAAAGGAATTTATGTTGAAAGAAAGGGGTGGAATAGGAAGACCAAAAATGAGGGAGAGAGTATAATATAGTGATATGTGGGGAGCAGATATAAGTGAGGAGGATGTAGGAGATCGAGTTCTGTTGCAATTTTTGGTCACTCTTCATGTTTCTACTTAAACTACTGAACATTTGTTTTCAACTTTGAAATGTATAAAACCTGTCTAAGAAGTATGAGGTAAGAGCATCTAACTGGTCAACTGTCTCAACATTTATAAAGACGTCACTATTAAATCTCTAGAAATTGTGAACAGACTATCATGCCAAAGACATAGATTATATTTAATCATATCATTTTTTATTTTTAAATCATACACATTTCATTTCAATTCTTCTTCCCAATGAATGACAAAAATGAACCATGAAACATGTTCGTTATATTTTTCGAACAAAGGACGTTTACATAAACGAATTTCATTTTTGAATGAATAATAAACCAATTTTAATACATACCTATAGTCAAATACATTTAACCAAGAACCATATTTTATTTCAATAGATTTATAGAGAAAAAAGAGAAGTTCTACGAATAGGTATATACGATGGGAGTGTAAGTTTTAAATATTATAATAAAAAGTTAAAACAATAACGACATCTCACTAAATTTCAAAATAGTTACTATTTTTCAGTTATTGATATCAGTAGGTACTAAATACTAATATCGAAAATTATCTTTTGACAAATAATTGTAGAAGGTAAGGTATCCTGGATCATGGGCGCCCACAGAAATTTCTGTACGGGGCAAGGGACGTATCCAATATCTAGTTTTTATTTTTATATTGGTAAGTGAACAAAAAAATATAATAATATACAATTAAAAAGTATACCATTCAGGTATAAGTATTTCTGAAAAGCCAAGACAAATGCCCCTCCCTCCGGTCACCAATGTGTACGGTTAATGAGATTATACCTCATATTATAATTTAGGTCCTAAAATCACATTTCTCTATTCTGTCGTGTAGTATAGCGTTGGTACTTATAAACATAAACATGTTTTTGAACAGATATCGTGATTACACAACAGTATAAAACAATGATACTAGTACGAGCACTATATATTATGAATACCTTTCTTTAAAATCTTTTTTAAACATTTTCATTATATAGGTATTTAAGTGGGCATCACACTTACAAATTTTCAATGAAAATCATGCACTAAAAATCTCGTTTTTATTGACCTTTAAACGTGTTCGAAATACGAAATAAAAAACAACATTATTTCTATTTTGGATATTATGTTTTGCGAGTTGTTAAAAAATAAACAATTTTTAATGTTTAAATAACTAGGTATATTAATCTTAAAAAAATAAATCAATTTATCGAAAAACGATCAAATAGGACGCTAGATAATGTTGTTGTTAGCTATCATTTGTTTTTTGTTTCATTTTTCTATAATATTTATATTTTTTTCAAGTTTATGAAAAATGCGTAAACGTGTTTTTGGTTTTCTATTCTATTACATGTCAACAAAAAATGGCATTGATTCAAAGCCATTTTTTAATTACTAAATTTTAAATTGTTGGATATAAATTTTTATTAAGATTTTATAAAAATTGCCTGTAAAAACCTCCCCCACCCGCGAATCGGGTGTGTGGCGTCCAATATTATTGGTTTTAAATCGATGCATCGACGCACTCAAGAGATAAAATCTGCAAAATAACTGAAAATTCATAGGCGTTGTTCGTACACATAGTTAAAGGAACAAAAACGCATTTATATAGGCAGTGTTCGAATTAGGGGGGGGGTGCTCCGGGGGACGGAGCTCCTCTGTTATTTTGACAGCTCTCCCACTAATTATATTTTACAGTATACGAGTTATATAGTTTGGGGGGACGGTAATTTTTTAAAAGCCTGATAGCACCCTTTCTTCTATTTTTCCAATTCCACCACTGTAGGGTATATATTATGTAATAGTAGATATATAGGTATACCTATCTACATACAATAATATATCCCAAGGGCATTATTTCGTTAGTTTTTTTTTTTGTTTCATTCGTTCGTAAAATGTGTAGTTATATATAATTTCGGCAAAACGACTAGGTGCTATATTATACTGCCACGTACGCGGAATTACCTACCTGCAGGACTCAAGTAGACTACTCTGGGAGGCGTTTCTCCGATTTTGTCCGAAATGGCTTCTAACGCGGTCCGCAGACTGTCGTCGGCACAACGAACGCCCGGCGGTAACGTCCACGCCGCCGTGACGACGCACACCGCGAACACGCAACCGAATAAGGACCGCGGCCGACCGGGCCGATTCATTTTCCGATGGACCGTGCAGAGGACCGACTTCAATTGGGACGACGAATATTCTCCACTCCAATAATAATAACCAGCATAAGATTGCGTGTGGTCAGAAAATGAAAGGGAACGGCGCGTTACAGGTGGTGGTTGCCAGGCAATGCGAGAGCGAGCTGCGCACGAAATGGAATAAATCAATAAAGTGTTCTCCCCGTGTGCCCTAGGGGGATGGGGGGACGACGACGACTCTGGGTATATAGTATACGTTATTACATTATCAACGCCGTGCGATGTATATATATAGGCACTCATACATATTATTATATACGACACGACATCGTAATAATATTATATTACCATATAATACGCGTGCCGGCCCGAAAATTTGCGGTAAATCGATTCCAAGAACGGAGAAAAAGCGAAAAAATATCAAAAATTTCTCAAGAAATCATCTGTTTTCTACAATTTTGCGGCACCCGCGGTATAGGGCACACTGGCTTCGACCCGCTTCCCACCGCCATTGCGCTAGCACTACGCGTATACTACTAGTATACCTACGCGTATAGGTACATATTATTAATTATATCGTAGTCGTCTTCAACAGCTGGTAGTAGGTGTATATTATATTAGACCAATTCAGTGGCGTGCTCAGAATTTAAAAAAAGGGGGAATATTTTCCAAAAAAATCGATAAATCGCTATATAAATATATAAGAAAAAAGTAATTTGTGTAAATTGGACTATGAATTCAATCCAATCCAAATAATTGTTAATTTGCCACATTGTTTTCTGCGTTTATTCGTACATAATTATAATTTATTTAAAATATATTATTTTATTTATGTTTAATCCATAGAAAAAAAAGGTGCACTTCACTCGTCGGGTGTCAGTAGGGGTGGAAGCACTTCGCTTATTGGACAGGATACTCTTGGTGAATGTTTGTATTTGCAGAAAGCAATGAAGTAAATGATAATCATTACTTTCGATAAAACGATTCTGAGCGGAGCATCGATGGTAACTGGTAATATATACATAAATCTCGACTTGACGAAATCGTATTTTGGCCGTTTTCACGTCATTTTTCAGTAGTTTTTCCTACCGCATTTGTCATTTATTGACAACTATAATGGCCTTTTTAAAGTAGAAACTAGATGAAATTTGCTACCGGAAAATGGGGTCACGTGATCGGTTCATGTCTTCTGGTCGAAAAGTTGTACCCAGAAAAAAAAATAAACATCATTGTAAAACCATATTAGCTTCATCACTCCACTCAGAATCTAAAAGAGCCACGGGGGAATAGATATGACACCCTCACCCCCTGGACCAATAGTAACATCACAGAATATTTTCCCTCAAGGACCCCATAACTTCTGAGACCTTTTTTTTTATAGAGGAGAGTGAGGGCAAATTAAAAAATTAAATATCAAACTTAAAAACACAAAAATATAAGTAGGTAGGTACTTATCCCACTTCAAACAGATGACCTATGATTTTTAAATGGTCGTGAGGCGTAGTACGATAGTATCGAAAATTTGTAGTTACCATAAAACTACATCAGATAGTCACCTTATGATAATACATTTTACCCTAAATATTAGGATAATATAATGTATATTTACCCCTATATTTAAATGTAATGATTCGAATCCTGTAGGACTCCTTAAACCTTAACACACGCCGCCAATCATACGAGTGTTATCATATTCGACTCGTTTTTGGTTATTTTTCGATTTTTAATGAGCAAATAGATTTTTTGTTTTCTATGGTCATATATCATTAGCAACTATATAGATACAATTTTCATTCGGAAAATCCTCTATCCAGAAATTACCTTCATTACCCTACTCAAAAGTATGTTTATAAATAAATAAATTACCTATTGTTAGATCCAGTGCTCGAATTGGAAAAATAGAAGGGGTATCTCGGGTTTCCAATAAATAAATGTTAATAAATGTAAATAAAACCATGTAACTCATATACGTACTGTAAAAAATAATTAATAAGGGTGTTCTCAAAATAATTTAAAATAGTAAGGGAGCTTCGTCCCACTACAAACTTCCCCCAATTGGCTCACTGGACTTAGACCCGTATATTATGGCACCAACAAATTTCTAATAACATTTTATTATATTACATTTCTAATTAAGTACCTAATAGTAGGTAAGTATTTTAAATATTTTATCAACAATATAAATAATATGTATATTATTACATATATATACCTACCTATATCTATATTTTTATTATATATACAAATTTATTCTGATAAAGATATAGTTTGAGATTGGAAGTTAAACTTTATAAAATAGTTTTCATATATTATTGCTATAAAATGAGAGAATAATATAATAGAGGTTTACTAAAAACATGTTTTAACCTCGGGTGGCGTCACTTTTTTGAATAGGTATGCAGAATCTAACAAGTCTATTAATTGATAAATACAATAACTTTAGTTCTATTCAATAGTTTTAAATTTGAAATTTGGGAGAGCTAGAGGCCTAAGTTTCTCAAAATCAATTATAGCCTGCCAACATTAAAAACATAAATTGTGCCTATGCAGTTTTGCACAACCATAAAAGAGGGTTACATCGCTCCTCGAATTTACTAAACTTTACTCCAAAACATTTTTTTGTTATCATCAATCATAGCACTTGGTGATTTTATGATAAAAGATAGTATTTTTTTTCCATGTTTTTATTATCATTAGAAATCATTTGAAACCACAGATATATATAATAATAATATTATATTTATCTGGGCATCAATTTATCAACTTGCTTCCAATATTCGTAATCAAAAGCAAAGAGTCTGATAAGAGTTGTTATCAAAAACATCAAAACTCCAAACTAAAGAATTCAATAAAAAAACAAATATAAGTGTTTTATTGACTATTTAAATGTCTAAACTTTAAAAATTTGTAGTTTTTTTTTTTTTATATATTTAATGTTATTTCTGAATATTTATCCGCAATATAAAAAAAAAAAATAAAAATGTAATTTTGCTTCAAACATTTTTTTCTATTCATTATTTTATTTCGTTATTTAATTGCCTGTTAAATCTATTAGTCACTAGATAGATAAGTATTTAAGTTTTTTTTTGTTATAAATTACTTGTTAAATGTATGTAGCCTTACCTAGGTCAATAAAATTTTTCATAAGTTTGTTATTAACTAATATAAAAAAAATTGATTAATAAAGATTTTGTTAAAAATAAATTTAAAAAAGTTGTTTAATGAATTAAAAAAAAAAAAAATTAGTTATCTATGTACATTGTACAGGTTCAAATAAGTTAAAATATGAGTACATAACATTAACCAATAATTAATTAATACTTCAAACTAAAGTAAATTTAATCTTGGTGCAGTCACATACAACATATTTTATTCTGCTCCAAGTTTTAATATATATAGTGAAACAAGTGGATTTTTTAAACTGTCCTTATTACCCAACATCCAAACCTATAAAACAATATGAATAGGTCATTTTTATCTCTATTATTGAAGCTACCACATAGGTTTTAAACTTTCAAAATAATCAATTTGCAGCAATGTAACCTGCTATTACAGTATGTAATTAAAATATTTGCATTTTTAAGAACATAAAATAAATAATCCAAATTTTAGGTATCCAGATTAAAAAAAAAAAAAAAAAATCAAAATAGCTATTTTGTAAATTTGATATTTAGAAAAACATTGGAGGTTTTTTTTTTATTATTAATTTTATTACTATATACAATTCAATCATTTAATTTTTATAGCTAAAAGTTAATGAAAATGCGAATATTTTTAATTATCAATGTTAGTATCAATCAAAATTAGTATCTTATACCAAATTGTTTTTGCCTGCGAGATGGTAAATAGTAAACAAAGTACTACTTTTAGCATTAAATCCACATTTCCATCTTAATATAGGTAGGTACCTAATTTTTTAGTCTTTAATAATTAGCAAAAATATTTACGTTTTTTTATAAATTTTCAAAAATTATAAAAATACTAAATATAGTCAATGATATAAGTATATAACTGAACTGATGTAAACAATTTTGCTAAAAGTTTGATTTACAAAATAGCCGTTTTTAATTTTTTTAAAAATAATTTGAATTTCTTATTTAAAATCCCAAAAAGTTTAATAGTGCAAGAATATAATAATTATTTTAAAGATAAAACTTTAAAATGTTAAATAGAAAAAAAGTTAATAATAAAATAAAATACATGTTGTAGTTGTTATATAGGTAGTCTTGTTACACTATATAGGTATAACCATATATATGTATTTTAAAGTACATAAAGTACAGTGCAGTACAGTATTCAATGCAAATTATAGTTTACTAGGCAGTAAGCTTTGTACCTATCTAATTGTATTGTGTGCTTAAAATAAAGATGATTAAATAAATAATATAATTTCTCAAAGTAGAACCTAAAAGTACCTAAATATATACAAATAAAATAGATAGCTGCCAGCTGATACTATTTTAGAAAGTGCTGTAAAATATGCCAAATAATTTTATAGAACTATATATAATTATTGTTTATAAATAATTAAAAACTATAATTAGATACAAGGTTTATTGTAACTTACATTTTAAACACATACATCACGGATAGAAGCAATAGTTGTAGTAGAAAAAAGTAACTATAATTTATGACTAAAATTTCCGGTTCAACAAGTGTTAAATAAATATAACATAAGGATAAATCGATATTGGACATTTTAACCACTGAAAAATATATATATTTTTTAAATTGTGTAAAACTAAATATTAGTTTTGATTATATTTTTATCGAAAAAAGTAACTTATAAGATATGAGTGACTAGATTCCATACCTGATAATAATGGATATTGAAATGAGTCGATTAGTTTTTATTTGTCAATTGTCATAAATATGTTTTCATTATTTTGCATTACAATAAAATTATGTATGTGTATAAAAAGGGGGACATATGGAAGATATCAAGATGAAAATATAGAGATATGAAATATATTTATGAGATAAGCTTATATGTACACTGTTCACGTTAAAAAGGTACTTGCATACAAATCAAAATTGGTATAATTTCATTAAAAAAATATCAACCAGTACAAGGACCAACATGCATTTAGCGAGTACCTTCAAAAAGTGAATGGAGAATATATATTTTGTTGTTAGTAGCAATAAACGGATATTACAAAATATATAATTAGTACTATTAATTATTTGCAGTTAAATTATTAACCGTGAAATACTAAATTTTAAAACAATATTTTTAAGATATAATTAAAGATACTCATAATTATATATTAAACAACAAATATTTATTGTTAATTTAAGTATTTATATATAATTTTTGTAAGTCATTTTAAAATATTAAAACTTTTAGGGTAAGTACAAAAGTACTGGAGATTAGATCATTAACATTTAGTAATATTAGGTACTAACTAGTTTTATTTTAATGGTAATATTTTTCCGGCATCATAACAGTCCCAAATCCATTGTGGAGTAACAGTGTTCTTTAACTGTATAAATAAATTACAAATTATTAGGTATTAAATAAATATTTAAATAACACAAACTCTGACCTTTAAATCATTTGTATCAGTTGAAACAATGTAATCACATTGGTCCTTGGTACTCAATTTTCTAAAATAAACATATAAACGCAAATATGAAGTATAGAATGAAAATAAAAGCAATTAAAATAAATATAAACAACTACCCATCAAGTGCTAGTATATAGCGATGACATTCTTTATTTAGCGAATGTTTCAAACGGGTAGATAAGTAAAATGAACAATTACGAAATACATGTTCTATAGATGGCAATGGAATATTACTTTTATCAGCTAATATGTCAATATCATGAGGAATTTCTGAATCAGAATCAACATCGGTATCTGCATCATAAATATTATTGTGTTGATTTGCTAATGTGCTTGTTATTTGTGATGTTGAGGGTACTAGTGATCTATTGTCAAGTAAAATATATATGAATTCTTAAAATACAGCAATAATGTTGAAGGCAATAAGAAAAAAAATATAAAATTTTGGTAAATACAACACCTCACAGAATTATCA
The DNA here is from genome assembly GCA_025469235.1 of Pemphigus obesinymphae. NCBI lineage: Eukaryota > Metazoa > Arthropoda > Insecta > Hemiptera > Aphididae > Pemphigus > Pemphigus obesinymphae. Next base: position 86,145 of record JAIPRL010000936.1, on the reverse strand, counting down.
ACCCATTCATCATCAGTATCATCAGGTTCAACATGTTCATGTATTTCATCTTCGCTCTCAGGTTTATTTTGTTCCAATTTATCCAAAGCATACCTAAAAACTTAGTTAGCTTTAAAAATAATTAAATAGAGAATATAATATAAGAACACCTTCTCCATGGAAATCGACACTTAAATGAATGGCATTTATCAATCCAATCACTTTTAACTATACGATAGGCTCCTTGTCTTTTAGCTTCATGATATTTTGGTGTATTAATAAAAGCACATCTATAATACATATGAAAAATGTCAAGCAAAATATAAAATGTACATAATGAAAATGTGTTCAGTAAAGTAGATTTATTTTTAATATTTGAAGATAAATATAAAATTAAAAATTAAATACTTACAGCAAATGGGTACAAGATCTATCCCAGTTATGTTTGTAAGTAGCACCCATTTCTAAAGCTTTTGAACGCACGTTACTTCGATATGGATTTTCATAGCCACTCATTGCAAATACCACATCATTCAATAATTGGTTAAATGGCTTTGTTAGTGGTAATGGATTTTTAACTAATTTTATTTTCTTTCTTGAAGGTCCAGAGTCTGCTGATGATGAAGTAGCTGATACTTTATTTTTAACCACTAGGAAAAAAAATTCATAAATCTATATATGTAATATTTTTCATTTATATATTATAAAAAAATGTTTTATTTATATAATACTTAGTGTTTTTAAAATTGTGAAATTAGTCAAACCTGTTTTGTATTTTTAAACAGTAGAATTTGTAAATTATTATATTTAAAATAGGTACTAATATTAGTACAGTAATATATATATTGTTAAAGGTTAAAATGTGATGGTTTATTTATATAAAAACACGAGGTTAGCAAAATAACTAGCTGACTAAGTTTATCTATTAATTTATTATTAAAAAAATAATACTGTAATGCCAAAAATAAATATTTCAATGTAAATAGGGATCTTACAAGAAGATAATATAGTAGTCTAAATAAAAATCATCAATTTATAATCAAGAAAAACTCAATTTTAAATTTGGTTTGTAAACTTTAACATTAGATATTATAGAAACAATTACCAATAGTTCTTTAGTATGCAGTCTACTATAAAATATTAAAAGTTTAGTATACATTCTACCATTGATTATATATAATCAATGATTCTATCTATAGTAGTTATACCTCATACAACATATAGGGTTAAGTCAGTATTTTTATTGTAACCTAATCTATATTGTTTTCATGTGATCTCGCAAAATATTTCAATTTGATTCCATAGCAAATTTTTAATTAATAAATACCTTCTTGCGAATAATGAAGTTGTTTAATACTATAAAATATATCACTTGATTAAAAATTTATAGTTTAAAATAAAGTCGATGCTCGGAGTTATATAAAAATTATGGCTGAACTGCAAATTTAATTTGAAAAATCAATAATAGACTACTTGCTTACCATTATTTTGAGTAGCTACAGGTGAGGTTATTGAACTATTATTTTTATCATTCAAGTCAATTTTATTTGGTTTTGGAGACTTTGTAGGTTTTAGATTTATCAAGTCTTTATTTTTATGCTTTCCCAATTCTATGTTCTTTTTATGAAGTGTAAGTAGACGATTAACAGGCGATTCTGGCATTCTAACAATCTCTTTATTTTCATGCCGTTTGGCAAATAATCGGCCAGCAGATATAATATCATCAGGAGCATCATAATTTCTTAAAGTAAATGATCCTAACTGAATTGATGGCAATGAATGAACAGGTTCTGTTTGTGGTATGTTCATGTCTTTGGAATGAAATGTTATAAACGACAAACCAAACTTAGCTTGCTTAATATATGGTTGTGTACACACAATTTTTACTCTGTCCCATGATTCATTACAGGCTAACGACAGTTGATTAGTGTCAAAGAAACGGACTTTGTTTATATTTAATGAGTTTTTACACTCTTGCAATGTCATTAAAGAAGATGTAACCAATAGTACCTATAAAATAAAAGTAATATTATATTATATACATCATAAAAGTAAATGTTAATATTATGTTTACTTGGAAATCGTCTGATGTAGATTTTCCTACAAAAATTTCAATAAAAGCAGAATTATCATTTCCTACATCGATAGAAGTAATGATTGATGGTTTTTGAAATTGAATAATAACAGTAGCTTGTTTTTCTCCAGCTTTACAACGCCATGTATGATGTGCATCCGAGATTTTCAGGATGTTTTCTGCTTTATTGGCCTATAATTTTGGTCATTTATTAATGAAAACATAACAATAAAAAATTAGAGGGAAAATATTTACTTGGTCTTCACTACTTATGCTTATGATACGATCTATAGGAATCGGTGTCATGTTTAATGGTATTTTGTAAAATACTTCAATTCGTATAATAAATATTAATTAGTCGACGCTCGTTTAGAAATTCAAACAGAATTTTCAACACATTTCTTTGGGAATTACCACGATTTAAACAAAATATTCCAATAATGATAACATATCACCATGTGGTTACTGCACAATATATTTTGTGGTTACTGGTTAGTCAACAGGTAATCACAATTAGTTATCATATGAAATACTTATCATAAACTTTTGTGTATATTTATTTGTCAACAAAAATTATCGCATGTTCGATGTAATTGTAACGTATTTCGTATATTATTGACGTTTTCATTAGCAATAGTTTGATACGTTTGTCCCAAGTGATATATTTGAATATAATGGAAAACAAAGACGGAGGTGTGAACATTACCACTGAATTTACAAGTGGACTACAGATTCTTTTTAACAACGTTAAAAAACACAATGTTGTTCTGCCAGAAGCGGAAAAGCCTTGGACTCTAGGAACACTTCTCTTATGGATTAAAGATAACCTATTGGTTGACAAAGACAAATGCGATTTATTTATGAAGGGTAACACAGTGAGACCGGGTATTATAGTAGCCGTCAACGATCAAGATTGGGAACTTCTGGGCAATTTAAAATATCAAATTAAGAACAATGATAATATTACATTTATATCTACACTACATGGTGGTTAATAAATACAACATATTCATTTAATTTGTTTCTTTATTTAATATTAATACCTACACAAATAAGAAAAAAATGCTAATGTAATAAATTATATGTATATTTATTTACCTCAAGTCTGTATAGTTAATAATAAATAAAAATTATACAAATTGAAAGTAATTATTTAAAGGGTAGAATTTGTATTTCGCTTACTTTTTTAATTTAGTCAGTTCATTTTCAAATGAATCAGTAATTTGTGCATCCTTAAATTTAAACAGAACTGTTTGTGGTTTAGGATTTTCAGCTTTAGAATCAAGAACACAAATTAATTGGACATTTTTGGCATTACGCTTAGTAAAATTAACAGATTCGTTGAGTAATGTATTAACCATAATAGTTCCCAAAGCATTATCACTCCTCATGATTAATTGTATTTTTTTTTCATCAATCGGTTTTAAATACAATTGACCAATTCCATGTTCTTCATATTTACCATCTTTTAAGTAATATAATTTACTTTTAGATTCAAAAATTGCATCATTTTCTTTTATTGGTGTAAAATTTACAATAGGCGGTTGATCCTCGTCTTCATCTTCATCCTTTGACTTTTGAATTTCATCTTTTTTATTTAAATCAGAAATCGGTGTTTGAGTAGCTGATCCAAAACTAAAGATTACCTTTTTATCATTTTGTTGTTCCATAGGTTTATTAAATGTAAACGCTGGTACTGTTGTTCCAAAACTAAACGAAGGTGTGTTAAATGTAGTTCCGGGAGTTTTACTTAAAGGTGAAGTTTTTTTATCATTAAATACAAACTCCGGTGTCTTGTTGGTTAACGATGATGTAAATGACTGTTGATTAAATTTGAAGTCGGCCAACTTGAATCCGCTATTTGGCGTATTTTTTGATTCTTCTGAAGGGATAGATTGTGTTTTCGGTTCTAGGTTTTCTTTTTTTATTGTTTCTTCAACTGTCTTATCGGATTTTAAATTATTGTCGTTTAATTCACTGGCTTTAGTGCTCGAGTTATTAGTATCAAAATTAAATGATAATTTGTTGTTAACAGTGTTACTAATTGGATTTGAAAAACTAATAATACTTTTTTCAGTATTGACGGAATTATTTTTAACTTCATCAGAGTTCTTTAAGAGTATTACAGTGTTTTCAAAGGATGACATTTGAGGTGAATCTAAAATACAATAAAATATGTATATTTCATTATTAAAATTAAAATTAATTAAGAATTTTAACATAAAATTTTGACTATATTATATAATATATATACAGCTAGTATCTTATATTCTAATGTCATGTGTTTTAATTACTGAACAATAAAAGAGTAATAGGTATTTGATAAAAATTTAAAAATATACTTCATTTTTAAGGGCTATTTGTTTATGTGAAGATAAAATTTTTAAAACTTCAGTACTGTTACTAAAAAATCGTATTTCTTTTTAAACTGATTTTTTGATGTAACCCATCCTTTTTTGGTTGTTGGATCATCGATTTTGTCAACTACCAACTATCAAAGTTTGGTAAATTAACATAGTAATATTGTGCATTGCCAACTAAATGTCATCTGCGATTTGCCATACCTATATTTACCATGTTAATATACAAAACTAGGTCATAGTTTACAAAGTAATTAATCAAAATCTTTAATTTGATAACCAATTTTTTTAAAAAAGGACTATCAGATTAGATTTTGTTAAAATACTAATTTATCGTTCCCTAATAATTGAACTTTATCCGGGTGCATGGACAGTAGATTACTCATTCACAAAAGTATGTTTAGTTTTTTTTTTGCATGAGTGAAGGAGTGTAGGAACAACGTGTTTTCTCTATTTTTTAGTTATATAATATTGCACTAGTGTTAGTGACAGTTGCGGTCGCTCATTTCAGTCAACATGAAAATTCGGAAGTGTCAACAAACGGTAGATTACCTGTGAGCACCGATTAGTCTTATAAGACTGAACATTTAACTTTTAAATTTTAAACTATTTTTAACACGTACCAAGTCTTTTGCATTACATAAAAATATTGATTAGGTTTCTAGTTTGAGCTAGTCGCATTTTAAAAATAACCGTTTCTATGTCTGTTGGTAAAGTTTTAATAAATTGTTTTCATCTTTTATACATGTGTGCTAAATATTATTCATCAACTTGATCGAAATTTTGAGGATTCAGAAGGAAGCATTGGGAAAAATAGGTACAAAACTTCATAGTGCCTGTTAGTGCTATGAAGAGGATGAAGGTTAAAAACACTACAAATAATGAAATAAAATACATTCTGTAAATATTCTTCTTCTTTGACTTCTTTATTTAGGGTTGGCCACCCTAGTCCTAAACTTGATCTTCCGCATTCTCACTTACACCCACTCACCTAATATAATATCTCTATAATATCCCCCTCCTACCTTATTTTTAGTTTTCTTCACTACTATATAAATTCCCTTTATTACACATACTGCCTCTGTCTCTTCCCTCCTTAAAACATGCCCTAGCAATCTAAATCTATTCCTTAATTTCGTCAATTATTGGAACAACTCTTATTTTACCCCTTATATATTAATTTCTCATTTTGTTCTCTCTAGTCACTCCAGTCATCCATCTCAACATTCTCATACTCTCTTATATCTTCCTATCTATTGTTCAACATTCTGATCCCTAAATCATTACAGGCCCAACCATTATTTTATAAAATGTACATTTAAACACCCTGATATATATATTTAGTGAAGTGAAGCATTTCTCAAATTATATTGCAATTGCATGGATTATATTATTATAATTATAATAAGTTCTCTCAATAGGCTTATAAAGTAAATTTCTAGACTGTGATTCAAATTCCTTTTTAAATACTATTTAGTAATTTGTCTTAATAGGTAGGTAGATACTCATTATTTAAATGTTATGTATGATTATACAGCATCAAAAATGTTTTATAAGAAATTATATAAATTTATAAATATACAAACCTTTGGGAGAAGCCATAGTCAAGTCAAAAGTATTTGTTTTACAATCAGTGAGAGTGATAAATTTACTCAATTGTTTTTCATAATCTTTTAACGCAGGAGTTAATATACAATATGGATTTTTCTGTATAGCATTGGTAATAAACTTCACAAAAGCTTCATTGAGTTTCATTACCTTAATAGGATTAATAATGGATGGGGATGAACTTTTGGCACAGTTATTCTCTGACAATGCTGAACTACTTGATGTTGTCATGGAATTAATTGTGGATGCTGTTGGGTGATTTCCACTTTCACTAGGTGTCTCATTGCATTTTGACAAAAATGAAAATGCTTGTTTAGAATTAGAATTATTAGTTGCATTGTTAAACCCAGAAAATCCAGAAAATATTGGTTTTATTTCACCAGATTCATCCCTTTGTAACATCCTTTTTGCTTTTTTCACAATTCTGTTTTTTAATACAGATTCATCTGCTGTTTGGAATTTTCCCATTTCTACTTTTTCTTCTTCTTCATCCCAATTGTCTCTAGTTAGTTCATTACCAGCTCTACGCTTACTCATGATGATGATTGTTCCAAAACCTTAAAATAAAATGATTGGTTACATATGTATAAATTATATATTAATTATTAAAAAGTCGGTGAGTAGAGGGGGGAAGCGTTTTGTTCGTTGAATAGGAAACTGCTGGTGGATATATTGAATTTGAAAGCAATGATAAATCATTTCTTTCAATAAAAGAAGTTTAAATGAAGCATTGGTATGTATAAAATAAACATTACAAGAAGTATTATTATTAGCATTTATATGGCAATAAGAATATGACATATACACTGTTCTATAGTAAATTTCTAGTTTCTGGCATTTTAATTTTCGAATTTATAACAATATCTTCTGAAAAAAATGACCTTTTCAAAATACTAACTAGTACTAATTTGCTTCCAAAAAAGGTCTTAAGTTCAAATTTTCTACTCAAATCATTCTATCAGAAAAAAATGTATATAACTGATAAAAAAAAAAAAAAGAAGCCAGTCAGTAGGGGGTAGAATCACTTCATTTATTGGGTAGGATATTGGTAGTAGATATATTGAATTGAATTTGAAAGCGGTGATAAATCAATTCTTTTGATACAACGATTCTGAGCGAAGCTTTGGTATATATATAACATGAGTATTTAACTTTTCATGTTATTTCCCTTATAAAAGGTAGTTTTTTGGTATACTTTTGAAAACTACCTACTTAAAATAATAAAATGGGTTTTATATGTTAATAATTTATTGTAAATATATTGTAATATATTTACTGTAAAAATAATCTTATTGTTGGAATATCTATATTTTTGCCATTTAGCTCTAGCATTGTGTTAGGGAGGTAATTTTATTATGGTTTAGTTATATTGACAAATTAAATAGTAATCTTTGTCTACATTGCCTTTTTGAAATGCCATATTTATTTTGTTTGTAGTTTTTAAGAAAATTCTTAATTTAATATTTAATAAGTTTTTATGATTACTTGGTGATTTATTAATACAAATTTTTAAATCATGTGCATGATTTTGTGTCAAGTGTCAAATTTTAACTGGTTTTTATTTTTTTTTAAATACACGATAGAATCTCAAATTTTAGTTCTTAATTCTTAGTTCTTACCTCAAAAATGCATATTTAATTTTTAAATGATCAATTTTGAAGGGTTATGGTTGGGAGGGAAATTAGAAAATCTTTGTTGTTGTGATTTTTCTCAATAAAAAAACATTTGAAAAGAAATTTAAAGTTAATTTGTAATACCTACAATTTTAATTTTTATTTATCATTTTAGGATTATTTAATAATTGTTACCAAAACTGAGAATAAGTTTCAAATGTAGCAAAAACACAATTTTATGTACCTGTACACAAGTTTTACCTCGAGTTCTACATTCTCTGATTTTTCAAACTTAGGTTTAAATCTTCATACATTAGGGGTCAAATATGGTTCTTGAAAGCTACTAAATAATCAGAAGGATTTGTTAATTATGATCAGGTTGCACTAGTGGACTAGACCAGCAGAAAACGTTTCACTGGCTACCTGGGAGTCAAATCGTGAAACTCGTGTGCATTTCGACCACTCGATCCCCTTTTAAATTAAAATTAAATAGACAGATAGTAAAATTATTTATCCCAAGTTAAGGTAGTAAATTATAAATTTAAATTGACTGTTTGATGGACAAAATCTACATATCATGCCTATGTACATATTATCGTTGAAATCACTTATGCATTAAATAATATAATCAAAATCCAATATGTATCTTATCTATACAATTATATTTTATATTACAACTATTACATATTAGTATCTATACTACTTTGAAATCAAATGCATAATTGCAATTGATTCAGACTCACCTGTTTACGATGTAAAGCGCCTAGATAATCATACAGATACACAAACGTGTGTAGATAATAATTAGAATATCTATATAATATTTCGTTTAAATTATATAAATCCAAGACACTTGTATTTTAGAAATATCAATGTTAAACACTGAGTACGACCGTTATAAAATTTAAAAATAAGATTGCGTGTGTTCTTCAATTCTTCCTGACAAATACCATCTATCGATCTCTCACAGCATCATAATAATAATTTAAAAATGTATTTCACATGCGAAAATTTAGAAACGCCGTATCTAAAATATGCTCGAGCGTAAATTGATCAATACAAGTATAATAGAAAATCTGTATATTGTCAATTACGTGATTGGCTAGTGGCTACACTGTTATACATGGAATACTTTCCGGCGCGAACGTGTGTCGCGATTCACGGAACTCGGTTTCTACGAGTATCGGAGGTTGTTGGTATTCATGGCAATATTGTAAAATCACAGGAAATAAATAACATATTACTATTTTATTACAAAATTTGTTTTATTATCAATTTCCAATGTTATCTCTTGTTTTTCAAATTAAACTATTTCGGCGATAACGAATCTCTTTTCTATATTATGTGCACAGCACACTGTTCAAGAATTTAGATTTTAGTGTGGAACATATAGCACCACTTGGCCGTTATCTATGTCGCAAAATTTACCATTCTATCTGCTGGTTGTTGCGTTTCTAAATGGTTTTGTTTTTAATTTTACGATCTTCACTCGTGTGTAGTTTGTATTACGTGATTGTTCGAACCATGTTTTTAAATTACTATTTAGCTACATTATGCAAGTAGAATATCTGATTATTCATTCAACGGTCCCAGAATAAGTCATCAATAATCATGGTTTTTGAAAGTCTGGTAGCTGACGTACTCAACAGGTTCATTGGCGAATATGTTGAAAATTTAGATAGTTCACAATTAAATATTGGAATATGGGGTGGTAAGTTTAAATACAAATTTAAATATTTATCAACACATTTTTAAATTTAAGGATATCAATTAGGTAGCTATAATTTTTAAAAAATATGACTACCTATAGGTAATAGGCACTCAATTAAAAATTTAAAGGTTTAATATTAGACCATATTTAATTTTGTAACATAAGTACCTATTAGTAATATGTAGATAAATGGTAATTTTATATGTACCTATAGTCAAAATAAATGCTTAGGTAAAATAAAATTATGAATAAGTAGGTACCTACAGTATGAAATTATATTATATTAATTTATATTAATTATAACTAGGATTCTAATGAATATTTATTATAATAATAAATATTCATTATTAAAAAATACTTAATTTAATTTATTTATTTCTTATGTACTAAATAAGATAAATTGGGGAATCTATAGGAAATCTTAGGAATTCTTAAGAAATTTCAAAGAAATCTCAAGAAAGTCTAAGAATTCAGAAATCTGGTGGACATTAATTTCACTCACGAATTACCCTTGTTTTTTAATTTCTCGAAAATAAAAAAATAATCATAATCAACAGCCCAGATCCAGACCTAGACATCCTATCATATCCAAAACCATCTTGAAATGTGGTATAAACTGGAAAGTTAAAATGCACGCATTGAATATCGTACCTATGTCAATTTAAAAATATGCAAATTTATTATCTTGATTTTGGTTAGACTTATATATTAAATCGAAAATTTGATTAAGTAGACTTAATGACAAATTCAGATTAATTTTCAGAATTTTTTCACATCACTAAATTGATTGGTACGTTGGAAATGGAATATGTCTATATTTCTAGTTTACGTGTGTGTACTGAAACAGTGGGACAGAAAATCATTACTTTAAATTCCTTTAATAGGTAGGTATTCAATTTGAATAGTATTTCTTTTTTCATTAAAAAAAATCTATACCTATCAATAAAATAGCTATTTTGAAATTTTCAATAAAATATAGAGAATTTTATGAAAATTTTTTGAAATATTACGTAAGTATAGGGTCTTTGCTCATATAGTAGGTACCTACTTGAGAAAAACTATAAATACATTTTGATCGAAACCTGCAAAGTTATATTACCTACGAGGTTACCTATGTTATACCTACCTAACAACTGACTTTCCAATTAAATTATTAATTATAATTATTATAGATATAGAAACATAAAAATGATTGTTTATATTATCAATTAATAAATATCCTTATTATAAATATTTAAATTTGTTTTAAAAAATCAGGAGTTTTAGATAATTTGTAAATAAAAAGATCCTTAATGAAATCTTTTTAAATAGGTACCTTATTCTACATTAGGTATATACTATTAATTATTGAATTACGATATAATATTATACTTCATGTCTTTATCATAGTCATTACTCAGAATTTCAGTCACGCCTATAACATACCTACACATATTGTTTAATTTCAGATAGGAAAACTTTTAAATGTTTATATTATGTTTACAAATTATATTACCTACTATTGATTCTGTTGTTACATTTTAAGTGATCCATAAATAATAAGGTGTATACGTTAGTATAAGAGGTAATTAATACCATTGATTATATGTAGGTAGGTACTACAGATTGTTCATTGGCCTGTATTTTGCTGGCGTTGAAAATATTATTGCTGTAAAGCACTTAATAATGTTTTTAGTAATATTGGGTAGCATTGTAAGTGCTAGTATAACTTGCGCGGTTAATCTTGACCACTTGCCGACTTCACACGTTAGGGGTCGGAAAACTTGTGTACACAAGAATACAAATTTGAAGCCGAAAGTCTACCTCCTCCAAGAGTTCTGCCAGTTTAGAAAAATATACAACAACAAACGAATGTGGGCTATGGGGCTTGAATATATACTACAAGCATATTGTCGAACCCCTGAAATTTTAAAAACGTAATGGTCGAAAGTGGTCAATATAAACCGTGCGAGTTATAATTTACAGTTGCTTTTAGGTATAATGTGTGCACCAGTGGCTATATGATTATAGCAGTGGTGTGGGTATATTATATATTTGGAGTCAAATGTGACTTCCAACTATAATAAGTGCTTAAAACGTTACACGATCTAACTAAAACTTTATTATGTGCTCTACAATGGGAATAATTAATGTGAATACCTACCTAGTTATTTACTTGTTTGCATTAGGTATTTAATTCTGTAGAAGTCAGTTTTACTTTGATTTCATTCATTATTAAATATAAGATATGAATGTAATATTTTATATAGGTACATAAAAGCCAATCTTTTTAACATTTTTTGGGCATGGCTCAATTTGCACAAATACTCACAATGTTAAAAAAATTTATGAGACAAAACCGTGCACAGATTATATAATAATTCAGATATGTAAATTGTTATCAAATAGTCATTGTCTATTAGAAATGTCTCTAGTAATTATTTAAAAAATTATTGATACTTCTCTCTATTAGGTATAATACACAATGTAGACATTTTTAGTAATCTCTTGAATTTTTATGTGACATTTACTTTTTTGCGTGGTTTTAATTTTTTAAATAAAGTTCATGTCTAATATATTCAAACCTAACCAGATAGGTACTCTTTCTTTACTTTTATTTTTGTTTTAAATTAGGATTTTTCTCATTAATTAAGAATGAAAAATATACATAATAACCGCACTCTATTATTTTAAAAGTTATGACAGTTGAAGTTTATATATTTTCAATGTTCTATACTTGTCTATAATAGAAAATAATTTAGCACCTATTGTTGTTTAGTGGTGGTGTAAATAATGTTTACGATTTCTATTAACTTAGTTTCTAGATGTAATCAAAATAATATACACTTGAAATGTATTCCTTTACATGCATTCAATTGCAATTTAATTTGGTTACATAAAATGTGGTGTTTCATAGCAAATTAAGTTATATTTTAAACTAAAACTATTCTAGTGAGTTAGTCTGGTCAAGTTACCGCCTAGTCTATGCATGTGTTACTAAAATAAAAATAAGAAGGTTTAAGTCTGTATATACCTGTATTTATATAAATTCAATTCTAACTGATAAATGGACTTACTCATACCTAAATCTAGTTAATTATATAAACTTTTAAAATAATAGAGTGTAGTGATTTTTTTTTTACAGATACTTAGTCAGTGAGAAAAACATAGTTTGAAGAAATAAAACATAATTTAATAAATAAACATAATTATTACGTAACCTATTAATAACAGTAGGTTATCAAGATAATTTTTTTATGTACGTAATACTACTACTAGATATAATCATCTATTATAAACATGGTGGCCACACATACTTATTTTCATAGGACAGTACTTATTTTTTGATCTATGTACTGTTGTCCTAAATGATTGTGCTAAGTACATCTACATTTACTTATTTTTTTATTTTATAGAGTTCTAAACAATTTTATTGACTTTTTGTTTATGAAAAATCCCAAATACAATTAATAACAACCAATATTTTTATAAAGACTGGTAAATGAGTATTTAATGGGTACCTATGCCTAATGCCTATATGCTATAATATATTATTATATTAAGTAAAGAAATTATTTTATTGATAACATTTTTTTTAACACCCATTCATCATTAATGAAAGTAAAATACTAAAATTACACATTAATTTTTATTAACAATTTATTTATTTTTTTAAACATTTTACCTGGAATTTTAAATTTAATAAAAATATTTTACAATAAATTATTATATTTATACTTTGGTAGTACATATTTAAATACGTATAAAAAGTAAATTTTTTTACATTTCACCAAATGATCATTTTTGTAATTTGTTTTGGTTTTCCAGCAGTTTTCTTAAGCGTAAAGGAAAACTACTTTTTATAACAGAAAAAAACAAATAAAGTTGTCATAGTTACTATTATTATTGAAAATACATGGTTATATAATTTAATAAAAAGAAAATTTTTTTTGACAAATCTCATGTTTATGTATATTACACCAAGTGCTTGAAGTAGTTTTATAGAAAGCAATGATTAACCATTGGTTTAAATGTAATAAGTACCACCTTTTAGATTCTGAGCGTAGCGAGGAAGCTTATGGTTTTACAATGATGTTTATTTTATTTTATTTTATTTTTTTATTTATTTTTTTTTATTTTTCTGTAAACACTTTTTCTGCCAGAAGGAGTGCTCCGATCTTTACACTCATACCCGGTTTCCGGTAGCAAATTGCATCTAGTTGGTACTTTTGAGTGGTCATTTTTCGATTTTCATAATAGTTTTTTAATGCGTAAGCAAAAACTACCAAAAAAATTACGAAAAATACGATTTTGTAAAATCGAGAATTTTAATTTCGTCGTAATTTCAAAAATAATGACTTTAAAATCTTGAAATTTTTACCGAATATTTAATTTAGTAATATATTTACGTTGATTAAGTTTTTTGAAATTTTTTTGAAATTTTGGGCTATTTATAGACATTTTTAGTTTTCGAGGTTTTTAAGTCCTAAA
>JAIPRL010000936.1:43992-72230 GCA_025469235.1 Pemphigus obesinymphae | reverse complement strand
CTCAGAATCGTTTTATTGAATGCAATGATTTATCATTGCTTTCAAATTCAATACATCCACCAAAAGTACCCTACCCAGTAGCGAAGTGCATCCACCAATACTGACACCCGACGAGCGAAGTGCTTCCGCAACCTACTGACCGGTTTTTTTTTTAAAACTGCTTTTTACATTAATTTTTAAGTAAAAATTGTATAATTTAAAGATTTTTATTTAATTTTTGGTCAATTAATAATTAATAAATTATAGTTCTTATAATATTGCATCTGAATTTAAAACAATTAAGGGTTTTTGCTGCTCATTTTTTTTTTATTTATACACTAGTTAAATTAAAATTTCCGCTGGTTATAATCCTATGAAAAGATTGACCATCAAAAGTTAGTCGTCTAATGAATCCCTATGCCATAGGGCCTATGGTACTATGTTTTGATAATAATAATACTAATGATGTATTTGTTGTTTAGGTGATGTTGTCTTAAGAGATTTAAAGCTAAAAGAGACATGTTTAGACAGCTTAGATCTACCAATCAGAACTATTTATGGACATCTGGGTAATTTAAATTAAAATTTTGTTTTATTTCATGGATGTACCTAATAATTTTTTTTATTGTACAGGTAAATTGGTTTTGAAAATACCATGGAAAAATTTATATAGTGGGTCAGTAGAAGCGTCTATTGATAGTCTTTTTTTGCTTGTTGTTCCAACACAAGATGTTTCTTATGATGTGGAAAAAGAGGAGAAAAATAAACAAACTGCAAAACAAAATGAAATTTTACGAATTGAAAATATAAAATTACTGGATCAACAAAAAAACAGTATGTATAAAAAATAGTGAATATCTATATAATTATTTAATTATTATAATAATTAAATGGTATCGATGTATTATCTCAAATACCAAGACTTTCTTAACTACTTCAACTATTTCTATATTTATTTTTTATTATTTATTATTTTTGTGTTTTGCTTTGGCTTTTAATTTTCTAAAAGCAGTTAAAATATAATATGATAATGGGAAAGAAATTAACTAATGTGAATATATTGTCTTTAAATTAGGGTATTTTCATCATAATTACTCCATTATTAGCACCACTCTTGAGATTCAAACTCTCTTCTTGCCATGTTGACGCTGACTTATCTTTTGTTTTTTCTTCTAAATGATATCATTGATAACCTTGATTTTCTTTTTAGGTTTTTAAATATAAGTTTAAACTTCCTATATCTCAATTGGGTTCTTTTTACCGATACATTGTCATAGTTACTAGTTTATTAGTAAAACCTAGTAAACTAGGATCAGAGAGTTAGCAGAAGTTTTGAGGAAGAGGAATGTAAATATTTGTTGTGTGCAAGAAACAAAATGGAAAGGGGAGTAATATAATGAGGCTAGAAAATTAATACTTGATTTTGCATCAGCGTATGAATTGTAGATTGTGAACACTTCTTTTAAGGAAGAGAGAAGAGCAAGAGCATTATATAACCTATAAGAGTGGAGGAAATAAATCACAAATTGATTATTTTATGTGAAAAAGAATAGGTTTAAAACAATGTAAGAACTGTAAGGTAATCTTGGGTGAGAGTGTGATAACTTAACATAGTTTGATAGTTATGGAAATTTGATGTAGGAAAAATAGGTTGTATAAATAGAAAAATATAGATAGAGAACCGAGGATTAGGTGGTGGAAACTAAGAACTGTTAACTGAAGTAAGAACTGAGATTGAAAAAGTATTTACATGAAATCTGATTGAGACAGTGTGGACAGTGAGATAGGTGTGGAACATGGAAGGAAATATAAATTAAATATGGAAAAAGGTAGCAGAGGGTGTTAAGAGGATTGCTAAAGAAGTTGTTAGCAATAGTAGAGGTAGTATACCAGAAGATAAAATATGGTGGTGGCAGAAGTAGTGTAAGAGATAATGTTAAAGAAAAAAAAATATAGTTTAAGAAATATCAATAATATAATATAAAAATCAGAGGAGGGGAGGATTAGGTAGAGTATAAAAGTTTATCTAATACCGCAAAAAGTGCAGTGAGTAAAGCTAAATTTGGGAAATATAATGAGTTGTATGAGAGGTAAGGGGAAAAAGAAGTGTATTGGCTAGCTAAGGGAAGAGAAAAACAATTCATAGACTTCAAAAATGTTTGGTGTATAAAAGATGAGGATAAGAGGGTGTATAATATTATACACTTTAAGGTGTTAACCACAGTTTTCTACTCAGGTTAAAAAAAAACGAGATAATAATTTTGGACCCAGAACGGTGTATTGGTGAACTAAAACGCTAGTAGTTTTGAGACCAAAATAATTATTATATTATTTTATTATAGGTAGGCCCGAATTGACAAAATTTAAAACTATTTTATCATGTAAAAATTGTAAATACGGCTATGGCGTGATAAAATTGTGGGAGGGCAAGTGGGACCACCCCAAGAATTTTGTTTTATAGTTTTATTTATAATAGAAGGGGTGAGGTAATGAACATTACAATATATATATAAAAAATAGTATTTATTGTTTTTTGCTCTTATTTTTTTTTTCTACAGCGACTCAAATAAGGATGGAGGATCATAATACAAGACAAATTAATTTAATTACTCAATTAGAAAATTGCAGTACTTTAATTTTAATTCATCTACAAATCAATGATAATTAGCTCTCAGAAATAAAATACATCACACTGATTGTAAAATATTTATTTAAAATTTCATTTTTACATTACTTATACACTTATTAAGCTTGCTGCACACCGTATCAGAACCATAGGATCGGAAAAAAATATTCTCCGCATACTGCGTTGGAACGGAAATGAGTTTTTAATTCATTTGATTATCATTACCCGTAGACTATAGTTTGTGCCTAATGGTTAAAAATACTTATGCACAATGAGTGATACGAGTAGTAATAAAGATATTATTTTTATATTACCATTATTAATGGAAACAGAGGAAGAAGAATCTATATAAATAAAAGACAGTGGGCCCATAATATTAATATGGTAAGGGGGGCATTTAAGTATTTACGTTTTTACGTATTAGTACATTTTTGGCCTTTTCAGACCCCCTTTCCTTGTCAACAAATGTCATACTTCCTACTTTATCACGTCAGTATACGTCTGACAACCCCCTCTATTTAATAATAAAACAAAAATTTCCAAATTTTACATGATTTAATTAAAAATAAATGAAAACTTGTTGCATATTTTGAATTTCTTTTTACATATTTGATTTTTTTTTTTATTATTATTGCTGACGTCAGCATAGTTTTAGCCCATCCCCCTTTCAGCAAATGTTAGCAGCACACGACAGACTCCCCTCCCACTATGTGCTTATGTAATACTTGAAAAGACGAATAAGGAAAAAGGAGGAGAGTTCCATATATTATTAAATAATTAAATTCAATATTTGTTTTAATATTAGGTACGAACGAAAGTAGCATCTATCTTGCTACTAGCATGTGGACTACAACGTTATATCATATGCATTAACGCGTTGTATATACATATCTACGTTGGATAATATGCTTTTGCGCCTGCGGAATGCTTCGAAATCTGTCAAAATATACTCATTGATCAATTTGAGGCATTTATGTTATATATAAATACCTAGCTAATTTTAAAAGTTTACTTAATAATGAAATAATGAGTGCTATTAAAAATTAATTAAATCTAAAGATCTGAGTTTATTTGTAATGCAGATTCTTTTAACCTGAAACAGACGAGGCAATAATTAATAATACATAATTGTTACAGTTATAACTTATAATAGTTAAATATTTTCTAGATTAGTTGTAGGTAGATTTAACAGCTAATATAAATTATGCAGATGACCAAAACTGATAGAAACAGTTATAGGTCTATAAAAAAAGATAAAAAAAGCTATATAAATATATTTATATATATAAAAATTTTGAAAAAAATATGTACAATATTGAAATATCATTTTAGATATTGAAGTAAGATCGAGATGTGCTGTTATTCTAGGAATTATCCTTAAATTTATAGGTTATACAATGTCTTCTTTTTAAATGTCTTCGCCTCTTTATAATAATACCAAGACACATTCTCACATATTTATGATAGGTAAATTTAATATTTTAAATTTAAATTTTATTTTATTTTATTTAAATTTGAGAATAATTCAGTTTTGTCAACATATAACTAAATAAAAAATTATTTACTAACATTGTATGGTAGGTACTTATTCATTACTATTTATTTATTTTTATTACAAAACGGGACATGGTCCAAAGTACAGAAAATATATACATAATAATAATAATAGGAAAATACTATATATACCACTGATTATTGTCACACTACCATTTAATATTTCAGACTGCTGGTTTATGAATATTTTACAAGAATATATAATATATACCTATTCAGTTAACTTGATTAACTCAAAATTTGAAATATTAAGCAGTTGTCACAATAATCACCCATTTTACTCATATTTCAAATAATATTATATTACCTAGGTATTACCTAAATAAAGTATATTTAATTATTCTTTCTAATAAAATTGTAGTATGAATGTCAGTGATAAAAATAATTATTATACATATGCTACCTTGGCATTACAATAGGTAATATCAAATATTTTATTATATTTAAATCAACAATAGATTCAATCTTAAGGATATATATTTGAAGTAATAAGTAATACTATTTATTACTTTAATATTATATTAAGCATTTTGAACTCAAATTTTTATCTTAAATCAAAATATAGGTACCTATTTAAATTGTTAGTACAAAACTATTTACCTTAACAAGTAACTACCAGATTGCCAAAATCGTATAATGTCATATTTAATCAAATGTTTTTCACACATGTGTTGTCATTAACAATGTAATCCTGTTGTAGAATAGCCTTTGACCATATTTTTCATAATTCAATTTAAATTATTTATCTATGAATATATTCTTTAGAGCAGAAAATTAAAAAAATTGTCTTTATTGCTCTTTTAGCTCCGAAGTACAAATAACTGCAGGACTTTCTCTTTATAGTTAATATTAATATATTATACATAGGCATGTAATATTAAATAAATTAAACAAATTAGTTACAATTATAAAAAAAAAAAAACTCATAATAATAAAAAATTATATTAAAATTTGATCACTTATTCACTTATCAATGATCCTTTGGCAAGCAGCGCTGTTAGTTCAAATTAACAACGTGCTGGTCAAAACTCACTATGGAGAAGTATACACCAATTCCTAACCTGATTAGATAATCTTGGTGTTTACGAAGGGCAAGGAAGTTATAAAGAGACTGTAAGAATATTTTTTATAAATTAAGAATTTTCAAGTGAGGAATTGATTGAGTTGAGAGGGGTTTGGGTGTGGTAGATTTAATAAGGTAAAAAGAAGTTTGGAGCGTTGTTAGAAACATTAAAAATAAGAAATAGGTGAGACCAAATGGAGTACCAGTAGAAGTATGGAAAGTATTAGAGAGTTTAGGTATAGGATGGCCAAAAAAGTTCTTTAATAAAGTACTAGTTGAAGAAAAATTCATAGAAGCGTGAACGAAGAGTTGTGTGGTACCAATATTTAAGGGTAAAGGAATGTGGAAATTATATAGGAATAAAACTTATGAATCACAGTATGAAAATTTGGAGAAGGTTTTAGATAAGAGAGTAAGAAGTGAGACATTTGTTAGAAGAAATCAGTTTGGATTTATACCTGGGAGGTCAATAATGGAGCCAATATTTTGTATAAGACAGTTAGTAGAAAAGTACAGAGAAAGGAAGAGGAAGTTGTGTATGGCATTGATTGATCTAGAGAAGGCTTATGATAGGGTTATTAGAGAG
Organism: Pemphigus obesinymphae; assembly: GCA_025469235.1. Lineage (NCBI taxonomy): Eukaryota > Metazoa > Arthropoda > Insecta > Hemiptera > Aphididae > Pemphigus > Pemphigus obesinymphae. The sequence continues at coordinate 66,422 of JAIPRL010000936.1, read as the reverse complement.
ATCTTGAAGTGGGCATTAATGAAGAAAGGATAACCAAAGGTGAATGTGGATGTATAAGAGTAAGGAGTTTGTGTGGAAAAACTGAGGATTTTAGGGTCAGAATGGTGTGCATGATGTTTACACATGCAATGGCGTGGCGTGGTATCAAGAACATAGTAAGCACTATCCATAAAATATACCCACCTACTAAGCGGCTAGTACCTTTCAATCTAACATCATACCATAATAACCAGCTGTATAAAATTTACCCATTATCAACTAAAAAAAGTGAATTTATATATTTCATATTCACATTAAATAATCACTTTCTTTTATGGTGTCAATAATTCAATACTGTCAACATTACTTTTAGATTTTAAGCAGGAAATGTGGCAGGAAAAATAAGTAAATTAAATTTGAAGGAAAATGGGAGGAAAAAAAGAGGGGGTCTCATTATTTTTTCCGTACAGTAAATTTTTACAATTTTGAGAGGCCCATGTAAGCGCGAGGGGGGAGCTTGGGCAAATGGGATGTCAAGAACGTAATACAAAAGCGCGTGCTCGGAGAAGGGGTCCCGTTGACCTCTGCTTAAGGCCGGTTCTGGATTTCTAATTGTTAGGTAGAAAATGTGATCGGGATGGACTATGAAAAAGTAATTTATTTTTCGACAATTGTGGAATGGAAAACTATCAAAAAAAGGAAAAAATGTAGTTTAAAATGGTCATTTTTTTGCGTAATTCCGAAAATAATGGTTCTATAAATTTTGAAATGTTCACAGATTACCTATGCATTTTATACATTATATATTATGTTATACTGTTGAACATTTTTTAAATAAATTTTTACAAAATATATCTTTGCTAAAATCATTTTATTGAAAGAAATATTTTATCATTGTTTTAAAATTCAATACATTTATTTATTTACACATCCTCAATAGTACCTATACTATCCGGCAACCAAAATTCTACCTCCGACTGATTGGCTTTTTCTTTTAAAAAATTAAATAACCTATAAAATGATTAATTTAGCAGAAGATTGATCACTTTATATTCTTACATCCGTAATAAAAGATTTAAAAGATTTATATAAACTTATTATGATGTTATTATGCAAGTATATATTATACAATTCCTATTAGGTTAAAAGGTAAATTTTATAAGACAGTGATGAGGGAGAATAGATTGAGATGGCATATATTAAGGTAAGGAGGGAAGAGACAAAGGCAGATAATACAAAGATTAGTAAAGGAAATGTATGTTTGTTGATGGAAAGGGGGAGGAAAACCCAAAAAGAGGTGTGAGAATATAATGGCGAGTGGTGATATAGGCGAATAGAATGATGGATGTAAGTGAAGAAAATGCTTAAAGTAGAATAGATTAGAGAGTTGAGTGGAAGTATTTTTTAGCGTCAGGAAAAACTATCAAAAAAATGATAAAAATATGATTTTGTCAAATGAAGATTTTTCATTTCTTTGAAATTTCGAAAATAATGACTTTAAAATCTTGAAATTAACATCGAATATTTAATTTAATAATACCTATATTCACGTTGATAAAATTATTTTTAATGAATTTGCAATTTTCGGTTATTTATAGACATTTTAGATTTTGAGGTTTCTAAATCCTAAAAGGGGTAATTTTAGGTTTTAAAACCCTAAAATTTTATTCATCGTTAAATATACCTTCCTCTAATTAAATTTAAAAATCTTGAAAATCCTAAATTTAACTAAATTAAAAAATCTATGGGAAAGAAATATTTTAGATTCTGAGTGTATCAAGGGAGCTACTTAGTAGTTTTACAATGATGTTTATTTTTTTTCTTCTTTTTCTCTGTTAACAAATTTTTTACTAGAAGGAGTGCTCCAATCTTTACAAGCTTAGTTGGTATTCAGTAGCAAATTGTATTTAGTTGATATTTTAGAGAGGTCATTTTTCGATTTTCTCAATAGTTTTTTAATGCATAAGAAAAACTACCAAAAAAGGATGAATAAATGTCAAAAATTACGATTTAGTCAAATCAAGATTTTTATTTTTTCGGATATCAAAAATCATTGTAGACTATTGAGATAATTAATGACTATTTGTTATCTACCTCATTGCCAGTGGGTTAGACAAAACATTGGAATCATTTTTATTTTGAATAATTAAAGATCTTAACAAAAATGTCATACAAAAATAATTTATATTGTAATTTTTATTTAAATTTTAAAAACTATTAACTTTATATTTAATAATTATTAATAATAACGGGCCCGGTTATATTTTGGGAAATAGTATATTATTATCAACATCTATTATGTGCTACTACAATACTTCTCCACTCCACTGTGTCTTAAATTTAAACGTTTATTACTTGGGTAATAATCATTGGATTAAATAAATCAAAATGTAAAAATTCTTATAGAAGTATATTCTTTAAGAATTTGTAATTTAAATCATAATTGCCATTTAAAAATCGTATGTTGATGTAGTTTTAACAAATAAGAGAAGAGGATAAAAATTTATAAATATGAAAAAATATAGAATGAAGCATACAAATAACTTTCTGATATAAATATCACAAAAATTATGTATACTTCCCGAGATATAGCCACGTTCATGATAAAAAAAAATCATCTTGTATATGGAATATAAATAATGTTTTTTTACCATATAAAAAAAATACAACGGAAAACTATTATAATTAATTATATAAATAGACAATTAGATTTTTATACTCGTTTATATCTTATTACCTATTTATTTTATAGGTTCTGAATTGTAAGTTATATGTTAATGTTTAATAAATATAAAATTGTTGTAAAACTATGTTTAGAATTAGATCAAGATAAAGTAAAAGATTCTTTTGTTGAAAAATTGGCCACTCAGATTATAAGAAATGTGCAAGTCAATATAAAATCTATTCATATTAGATATGAAGATCGAGTAACATTTCCTAATAATCCATTTTCATTTGGTTGTACACTTTATGATCTAACTTCTCATTCAACCAATTCAAATTGGAATAGATTTATTGATAAAGGTCAAGATCCACTTGCCATGATTTATAAGGTATAGTTAAATATTATTTTGAAATTAAGTGTATTTAATTTTGTATAAATAAGTACATTGGTTGTTAAATTTTAAATATGGTTGAAATTAATAACATCAGTTTTAAAATGTATTATTTAATATATTTTTATACCTACATCCTTTTTTTCTCTTTTCTCCTTAAAACATTCCCAAACCATCTTAATCTTTTTTCTTCATTTTGTCTCATTCTTCACTACATTCAAAATCTTAATGTTCCTAAAAGAAGTTGAAAGTCTATTACTTATAACACATTATAGGTATACCAATCATCTAAATATCTTATAATGTTATCAGTTGAATAATTTTCTAGCTTTCTTTTATGGAGTTCGTAACATTTTCACAATTTAATTAAAATGTACTAAATTAATTTTTTTGAAATTTTGTTTTATATTTAAAATTGATAATATTCACTATAATGTATTACCCATAGTTAGTTATAAGTTATAACTAGGGTGTGGATGTTGATGCCCTAAAAAAACCTATAAAAATGCCCCCCAAAAAAATACATTTATGACCTAAAACACTCAAAATGCCTTATAAACTTATAAAAATACCCTTAAAAAATGTAATTTATAAAATTAAAACCTAAAAAAAACCTTTAAATTACTGAAATTATTTATTTTTTTAGTTATTTTTTTATTAATTACAATTAATATACATGCATATTAAATAACTAAAATACATATATTGAAGTTTTAATTTGAAAATTGGTTTTATGTAAAAAATAAAAATATATACCTAATAAAAAATATTATGAAATATGATTAAAATAAATAATTTGATTAAAGTTTGAATTTACATGCATTTTAAATACTTCAGGTTTTAATCTAGAAAAATTTTTAAAAAATTGTTAAATCTTACAATATTGTATACTCAGTAAGTAAAATTAAAAACACATTTTCACCTGTGAATTTTGAACTGTTGTACTGTTGTACTGAACTATTAATGTGTGTTTGAGGTTCTCAAATAAAAAAAATCGCCTGTTATCTACTAACTTTTGGCATATTGTTTTTATTGAAATTTAAAACACAACTTACAGAACACTCGTTAATATGTAATCGACGAAATCGCAAACGCAACTAAAATTGTCACTGTCATAATTTGGCATCATGCAGGTTAACAGCAAGACTCACGTCGATAACAATTATAGATGTAATAAAATTGAACTTTATGACATCCGATAATGGTGACAATCTGTGTATTTTGAAATAATAATATAATGAAAATAATATTGAGTTGAATTACATTATATTAGAATTACATTACATTAAATTACATTATATTAGGTATAAGTATGTATTATATTTATATGACGTATTTTATATTTTTTTATATGCAGTTTTTCTCAAATTACTGTGTAATGTACATTTTAAAACTAAAGTGTATGCACAAATGTGAAATTATAAGCGAAAAAAAAATATTATATAAAATAATAATAATAAAAAAATAATAATAGTAAACTCGTGAATTTTCTGACGATTATTGAAAAATGACCTAAAATAACAAAAAATGCAAAATAAAAATTAGTTATTTAGATTCGTATGTTATTGAATCATATTTGTAGTTAGAAAAGCATCACCTAAGATGTTCCAAAAAAAAAAAAAAAAAATGCAAAAGCCATCAACATCCGGGCCCTAGTTATAACTAACATATTATAATATGTAATTAGTCTTAAATTGTTTATACGATTATTTACATTTACAAAGGGTTTAGCCTATAAAATAAATAAAATATAATATTGATTGCTTATTTTATACATACTCACTATGTATACAATATTGGTATAATTAATTTAGGTATTTAGTAATAATAAACACTTTAAGGCTCAGTTACAGATATAAATGATAAATAATAAATAAATTATTTATACACTTAAAATAGTCATTTCACTATTATGTTCTTCCTTCTAAATGTTTGAAAAGTATGTTTTACATGACAGGTTACAATATATTTAATATAATATATAACAATCACATCATATGTACATTTAATATTAACTTTCTATGATTAATTATTAGTTATAATTATACACATTTTCTTTCCCTTCACTTTTTTTTTTATGTATTAATAATTAATTTTAATTTAATTTATTTAGATAATTTCAATGGAAGGATTTGCTGTATATTGGAATTCTAAAGGTCACTTATTCACTGAAAAACCAAAGGAAACATATAATGACTCATTTATGAATGGAATACCCAAGAAAGATGTTCTTCCTGATGGTTATGAGTATTGTAAGTTAATCATCATATGTTGTTGAAATAATAATACAAATTATTTAATTAATTTTTTTAGTATTTGGACCAATTAATGCTAAAGCTAAAATGAAAATGAATCCTAAACCAGAATTAGATGGTAGTGATTTTACAATACCAAAATATGCTATTAGTATCGACATGGAAAGTTTGAGTATAAGTAAATAAAATAGTTTTTCAATATCAATTTATCTCTAATTAAAATATGAAATTTTGTATTAAACTAAAATTGATTTAATTTAACATAATTTAATTTATGATTTAGGAATTAGTAAAATTCAATATCAACATTTAATTATGGCTGCAGAATCTCTAGATCGTTTTACTAAAGCAATGCCTTACAGAAAATATCGACCATTATTAAATACATATAAAGGACACTATAAAGAATGGTATTGTACTTAATATTGAATTATAATAATTTAATATTAATATTTTGTGTATTTTTTTATTTAAATATATATATCATTTTATTGAAATTAAAATTCCAATCAAATTTTTATAACAAACAATAAAAAATGTACGTAACGAATCCATTCATGATGAGTACATAGTAATGACAACTCAATGTTATAAATGTAAAAATAATAATAAATAAACAAATAAAAATTGTACAATCTAATACAAAATGATGCATAAATAATTTTCATTTTTTATTAATTTCATTGTTTGAGTACCTGGATACCTCAGTTGTAGTATTAAAATGAATTATTTTTATTTCTGATACTACTCAATAAGTACATGTAAATATGTATTCTTAAAAATCGAATATAGTTATTTTCTTGTAATTCTGAAAAATAATGATCCCAGCTTCTTCAAATTTACATTGGATATTTATTTATTTAAGTACTAAATTACACGATAAAAATTTCTAGTTTTTTTTTTACAAATATTGGGACCAATTATAGCAATAGAGGTATTAAAATTTTCATGTCATAAAAATGGTAATTTTATGTTTTAAGACGTGTTCTTAGTACTACTGTATACTAATACTACGCTTACATGCACAGTTTGAACCAATTTAATTCAATACGCATTAGTAAACTCCTGGAGTTGGGTGCATATAAACAGATGTTAATTCAATTTGAGTCAAATCGATTTGAACTAAAACGTTTTACTTAATTCGCATTAGGAATGTGGATTGAAAATAATTCCAAGATTATAAATTGCATATAAATTGTAAACACTGTTATAACCAAATTACATTTTTGGTGTCAAGATGATTGTTATCTGTTAACTATTATTTATCATTCATTCATTATTATTATATTTATCGGTATAATTTGGATTTTAGTTGTGTATATAAACACGCTCCTCAATCTGCGATATCTAAATGCGAATTGAGTTAATCCGAATTAACTGATGTATGTAAACATAATATAACTTAAATAAGATATCTGCTTTCCCATTGAAATTAACTGAAATAATAAACCACTGTCACACAAGGGTTAACAAGAATTTTAGTTTTATTAATCATTTTAAATCATTTAGGTGGAAATTTGCATATACATGCGTTTTGGAAGAAGATGTACGACGAATACATAAGAATTGGGATTGGGATCATATTCATTCACATAGGAAATTAGTTCAAGAGTATGGAATTCTTTATAAACAAAAATTAGAATCAAAAAAACCGTCTACCATTACATTAAACAGAATATCTGATTTGGAAAATAATTTAGATGTAATGAATATTATTTTAACCAGACAAAGGGTAGAAAATGAAGTAAGATTATTGTATAAAGTATATTTTTCAATTTTAGCATTGAAGGTTATTATTATTATTATTATCTTTAAAAAAAAAAATCGCTGTGAATATGAGTATTGTTTGTTTTATTAAATACCCAACTATCGATGCTAATTGCTCTGGCTAACTTCATATGCTTATTCATGTCGAAAATTTAAATTATGTTCAGATTTGTTGTAATTTGTAAAACACTACATCGGATAAGTATCAGGGCCAGTATTCCATGTATCAGTATTCCAAGACCGTGTGCACACACCTTGTTATCTCGATATTTGGATCTTTAATAGAAACCTGTATAGTCAGGTGTATAGGGTGATTTACTTAATTTGCTTTTATTAAATATTCATCTTTTTATTTATTTATTTATTTAAAATTACATTTAAAATACTACCTACCTAAGATACACCACAATAATTCTGTGTTAGTGTGTGTGATAGAATAGCAATAGAATTTTTTAAGGGTGGTTTGAAGTAGTTTTATTGGTGCCGTTTGCAGTGGTTCAAAATTTAAACTGATGTGAATCAGAATCAAAAGTAAGTCTGTAAGCCAAGCTTGTTGTTTTTATTATTTTAAAAAATTTTAAAATCTTGATATTGAATATAATTATCAAAGTCTAATGATGAGCCAGTATCATAAGTTTTGTTTTATTTGAGCTTTTTAGCAATATTATCACTTCATTCAAATTTTACAAATGTATAATCATAAAAAATAAATAATGTAATAGAACAATAAATTAAAACTAAAAACAATAAATTTTACTCGATCTTAATAATTTGTAATTGATAAATAAAAGTAAGAAATTAACATGATTATTTACATGAATACATATTTTGTATAATTATATAGAAAATGTTTACTATCAATGCTAAAAATAGTATGATTTATAGTTCAACCAAAAACTTCCTAAAAACCAGATAAGTCCATTTACTATATAAACTCAATAACTCTATAAACAATAGCAGTACTTTCTCATTCTTGCATACAAATTATTGCATATTCAGCTTTCTGAATTCAATCTCTACCACTTATGTTATTTGATACTAAATGTATATAACACCTTCTGAAATGCTGAATATCCAACACAAATGTAAAGAAAAAATAATCTCTTTATGGAACTATCAAAATGTGATTTTCTAAAAATGTAGACATGTCTGGTTGTTGTAGGGAGCCCTTCAATTTGTGTATTGCCATTGAATATTTTTAAAGGGAGTTAATATACAAAAATATTACCCACCTAATATAAATTTTGACCATTATTAAGTCGCTCTTATTGTGTAATTCTGGCTACGTGTCTGAATATAAGAAGTGCGTTAGGTATTCCATAAGATAAATATTCGTAGAAGAAATTAAGTGAACACAATGAAAGAATCATTCTATATGTTCACATTGTTAAAAAAATATATTTCAATGTTTTCTTTTAAATATTAAAATAATTAAATACATTGAATTACTATTATCACTTCTTAATTATTTTATTTTATTTATAACATAATATAATAATAAAAAATTTAACATAACATTATATTATTATAGTTAGCTAACTGGGAATTGATTGGTTTTTTTGAAAGTTTTTTTATTTAAATATTTATGTGTAATTACAATGTTAACTTTTAAATTATTTTAATAGAAATAATATCAGCATAAAGATAATAATTATTGTTTATTTATTATAATTATTATTTGTATTAAACACAATATATTATTATATTTGTAGGTATATAATTAACCATTTTAATATTTATACTGAAAAAAATTTGACAAAGTTTGACTAGTCAATTGGTTAGGTCAAAAATGTAATTTATGTATATGAATATATGAATAAAAAACTTCAATTATTTTCTTAGAATTTAGATTATAATAAATATAATATATATTTATAGGTGGAAAGAGAAGGAAAAATTCAAGAAGAAATTAAAAAAGTAGAATCAGAACGAGGTTGGTTTAGTTTTTGGCGTTCCAAAAATAATGATGAAGAAGAAAAAGAAAAAAATATTAGTAATTTATAATCTAAATTTGATTTAAAAATATTCTTTTACGTGTTTTTTTTTCTTTACTTTAGTGAAGCAATTTGAGGATGCTATGAATTCAAGTGAAAAAGAAAAGTTGTACAAAGCAATTGGCTATCAAGAAAGTTCATCTGCAACAATTTATCCTGAAACATTTATAGACACAAAATTTAATTTTTGTTTACATACACTAGAAATATCCATTTTCGATGAAGAATTTACATCTATCCAAAAAGTGTTGGCTATTAATTTCAAGGGATTTGGTTTAAGCCTTCAAAGAAGATTAGCAGCTAATGCTATAAAGTATTGAAATGCAACTATTTATATATTATGTATTAAATAAATTAGTTAACTCATTTTAATTGTATTTATAGAGTGGAAGCTTCTGGTGAAACATTATCAGTATTTGGGTTATCACAGTTAAATAAAATACCAAAACTTATTAGTTCTAAAGCATTTGATAAGTACAGAAGTGCTCAAGATTTAGCATTTTCTAAAGACTTTGATCAAGATTGTGTTGATAAACAAATGTATTTATTCAATTTTTTGTTTGAGACAAATCCTCTTGATCAGAACTGTGATAGTAGAGTGGTATTATCATTAAAACCAATAAAAATGATTTATGATGCCCAAACTGTAATCAAAATTATCAACATATTTACAGTCCAACAATCTAATGTTACAACACAGTAAGTCAATTATTAAATATTTGATGACTGTAGTCGGGTGAATGAAAAATGGCCACTGATACAAACATTCTTAATGGTGGATTTCTGTCAGGATATATAAAAGTGTAGCTGTCCATCTAATGTTCTACACCTCTCTATACCGATAACGCGGTTTGTGAACTTCCGTTTATATATGTAAAAAAAAACCGTTAACGTATCAGCCAGCAGCTACTTTTCATTCTCCTGACTATAAATTTTAAATGGTCTAATATAGTATAGTATATATAATATAGTATAGTATAGGTAACAAAATTTGGTAAAATTTTATTTTTTAATTAGTGTAATTTTATATAAGGTGTAATAGGACTATTTTAAAAATGTAATAATTTGTGTTCTATTCAATATTGAATTCTTTTTAGATTTTGAATGAAATGAGTATGTATTGGTTTTACAACGGTGTATTTTTTTATGTCTGTATAAACTTTTTCAAAAGAAGTTAAGCAGGAGTTGTAGCAAAATTTGTTCTAATATTAAAAAGGTCATATTTTAATTCTCAGTAGATTTCTTAAGAGTAAAAAAAAAAAAATATCTTTTATAACAAAAAATATTTATACATGAGAAAATAACAAATAAAGTTGTTTTAGTCATATATTTTTTTTTTAAATTAAAAATAATAATTATAATACACTATTTCATTCAAGGACCGAAGGGATAATGAACAGACTTCCATTATCTGTACTTGGACAGTTTTTATATTTATTACACTTGTATTTTAATTTAAAATGAATTAAGAAAGCCATTTTGTAAATCTTATTTCAAGAAGAATTTTTATGTTAGGGACTACAACACCAACTTAAAATTGATTTAAAAGCGAGATAAAACTGTAGGACTTTGAAAATACATTGTATGACAATAATATATATTGGTGTTCCGTATACCAATATAGCGTTGTTCAACTATGGTGAGGTAGCAGGGTGGAAACTAGTTACTCAACGGGTTACACTTTTTGTACACAGAGTATAGCTTTATACCAATGAAGTATACTGTACATTAGGAGTCAAAGCAACTACTGATTACCAGCAACTATCAATGTTGAAACATCAAAATTAAATACTTCTTAATATTTTTACTATGGGAAAAATGTTCACGCCAATGAAATATTGGCTAGTGAGCCTATAATCTATAGAATAATATATAGTTGATGGTACCATTTTAGTATTCGCAATTATTTACCTGAGTTTACTTGGCATAATATAATAACAATATAATATATAATAATATTTTAGAATTTTTAAGTCTTCTCCTTCGTTTTCCCTCCTATTTAGGTTCGGCAACCTTAATTCTGCACTTCCACTTAACTCGATCATCCACATTTTTCACTTACAACTGCTCATTTCATACCACTTTTACTATATCGATCCCATGTTTTTTTTGTCTTCCCCTCTTTCCTTACCAAACATTTCTTTTACTAATCTTGCTGTCTGCCTTTTCCCTCCTGAAAATATATCCGAGCCATCTCAATCTATTTTTTTCATTTTGTCTACTATTAAAGCCATATACTATTCCTATACTACCTTTTATTTTTTATTTTGTCTTCTGTAGTTATTCCACTCATACACTTTAACATTCTTATCTCTGATATACTTATTCTCAATTCTATCTTCCTATCTAATGCTCAATATTCTGGTCCATACATCATTGCAGACCTCGCCACTGTCTTATAAAATTTATCTTTTAACCTAATTGGGAGTCCTTTTGTCACACAAAATACTTAACATTTATCTTCACTTCATCAAACATCATATAATTCTGTGTTTCATATCTTCCTCAAAACCAACTTCCTTCTGTAGAATAGATCCTAAGTACTTGAACTTCTCTCCCTTCTCCATTTTTTCTCACTCAATTCCATTATTTGCATTACCGTATTCACACTTTGTTATCTTTCTCCAAAATTATATTCTATATATTGTTTTACCACATCCATAATCCTTTACCTTCAAGTACCGGCACTATATTGTCTGCAAACAGCATACACCATGGTATATCCTTTGTTATTTCATTCATAACCAAAGAAATAAGTTAAGTCCTTGTAGACTCAAAGGCAACTATTGTGTAATCCTACTCTGACACTAAAATTCTCACACAAACTTTTTAATTTTGTATTCATCTCTTCATACATGTCCTTAACTTATCATACACGAGTATTATTTATAAAAATAAAAATTTTTCTATCAAATTTTTACCTTCTATTTATGTTGATTTCTTATCAGCGGTTTATTTAAATTTTCATTTATTTTGATATTGATATTAATATGAACTAATGATGATAAATTAACATGAATTGAGACAAAAATATCCAAGTCTGCATTCAAATCGGGGGCGAGTCAAAACATATTTCTTGGAGATGTGTGTCTCAAAAATACACCTTTGAAATGTAAATAAGCAAATATAAAAAAAGTTCATAAACTTTTTTCTAATTTTGTCAACTAATTTTTTAAATACTCCTTCAAAACTTAGTAAATAAGCAAAAAAAAATTATCAACTGAACTATATTTTCCCGATAACTTACCAGAGAGGGGAGTGTAACAGCCCCCCCCCACATCCCCCTAGTCTTGTTCCTGATTCAAACATGTATTTTTTTTCCGTTAAAAAAAGTTTTGAATACCAACGTTATTTTAAAAAAAATGAGAAACTAATAATTTAAAAATACATTTTTATTTTGTGTTTTTAGAAATTCATAATATAAATAATTATAGTACCTGGGTGGAATATTTACCAAAAAAAATTAAATACATAAAACAAAAGTTTATTAAATTAGTCAAATTACATCCCATATAGTAGTTAGGTAACTATGTTTAATTTATAGAAACATTACAATTATCTGAGTATATAATTAAGACATTTACATTTTCTTAGCCCCTTCTGTGATTTTTTTAACCAATAACTTTTTAACTAGTTTTTTCAAACGTAAAATTTTCCTATACAACACAATAAAAATGATAATAAATTGAAAAAGTGCAAACAAAATTGAATTTTTAATTTATATCATTCCCCCCCCCCTGCGATTTTATACAATAATTTTTTAACTGGTTTTCTACAAACAACATTTTTTTTCTTTTCTGACCAATACAATTCACATACAAACAAATACAAATATTAGTACGTACATATAAAATTTGGAGGATGGGGAATTATCCTAACTAAGATTATAAATTAAAATAGGGTCTAGTTCTTTAAAATTGAATCCAAGTAATGAATAATAATTATTATGTTATTTTATTTTATAATTATATATTTTTATTACTTAATTTTAATTTTCAAATGTTTTAGATTACAAGCAGCAGCAGGTACAAAACTAGCAGAAATGAAAGAAAAATCTGCTATTGGTATGCAACATATTATAGATGAACATAAAAGACTCGAATTGAAGATTGATATGATGGCATCTTATGTAGTTATACCTCATGGTGGATTTTATAAAAAGTATGAAGAAACTACATTGAAATATTAATACATATTATTTATTATATTATGTTATTGATTAATTTTTTGTATTCTAGAAACCAGTCTGTATTAGTGTTTAATTTAGGTTCTTTAAAAATAAAGTCTAAACCACAAAAGTTAGAGTTTGGTAACAGTATACAATCAATGCATAAAATGGGTGCATCACAATCTGAAGTCTTACAAGAAATTGTTAACCGTAGCTATGATCGCTTTTACATTGAACTAGAAAATGCTCAAGTACATTTTAGTAATATTTAAACATATAAATAATAAATTTAATAATATTTAACTATTGTATTTTAGATATTAATTGCTAATAAAGATGAAAATTGGAAAAATAAGTCCGAGTCATTTCAAAATGAACTTTATATACTTAAACCAACAACCGTATCAATTGAAGTTGAAAAATGTTTAATAACTGATGATCCTCGCTTACCATTACTTAAGGTGACTGGAGAACTTCCAGCGATTGATATCAAAATAGCCGGTAAATATAAAATCATATATATAAATTAAAATATTTATACTTAACTATATTATTACAATCTTTAATAACATCATGTAATTCAATCAAATGAATTCTTGTTTAACTATTGTAGGGGTTCTTTTTTTTCTTCAGTATCAGATAATTTTTCTCGTGTGTTTATTCATGCTTTCAGAACTTCTTTGCATAGTTGGTTTTTGATTTTTGAATGTATCTTATAATCACTATTGCTTAAGCTTGCCGTTGCTAATACAGTATCTCCAAAATGTTATTTTTCAGGAGACCAAAAATAAAATTATAAAATTAATGATAATGAATATACATGATGAATGTTTCAACATTTATATATTCCTTGGATTTTGTATTTAAACTAGATTATATAGTTTATTTTTCTGTAAAATTTTATGTATATAGTTCATTTTCAACATGTATTGTTTTGGCAACGACGCATGCTTTCTTACTCTTCTGTAGTATTTGCTATTTTGAACATTACGCTTTCCACTAAGAATTTCAATATTTTTTGTACTGTCTAATTAAAATATTTTTTGTTTGTAGTTATCTTATATAACTATAATGTAGACATGCTAGCATTTCAGATATAACGCATGGCTTCTGTTTTTTCTTCTTGTTACAATGGCGGTTGTACGATACATGATGTTTAGGAGGGGGGAGTCCAAAGACCAATAGCAGTAGCATTATTACATTTTTTGAAAAGGGGGCAAAAGTTTTGTCTGGCCCAAATAAGTGAAAAAAAAAAAAAAACTGTTAAAAAAAACACAGAACATTATATTACATTTACGTAATATCTCAAATTTTATCAAAATCATTTAAAATTTAGAATTTCCTTCCATTTATTATTAATAATAAATTGATCCGATAAATTATAATATTCAATAAAATAATACGTATTATGTAACACATATTTCAAAACTACAATCAGAATAAGTCGATAGTTTTTTAAAAGTTTTTTGAAATATATGAGTTAAGTATATTAAGGTATATGATTTGCAAAATTTAAATTTGCAATTTTTTTGGAACAAACTTATGTATTTTGACATGTTAAAAATGATAATTAAGTTAAAATTTGTTAACCGGACGTTATTTTTAAGTTAACCTACTTAAGTTTACCATTTATATTGAGCCACTCATGGCGATTGAACTGTCAGTATTGAAATAGTTTTGGTTACCTATTAATATATATTTTATAATAGGTATAATGCCTAAAATAATATACAAAATATTTTATAAAGCCATTTTTAATGAACTAATAAGTAATAACTTACATGTTTTATAAATATAATAAAATTTATTTTTGGAATAAATAATTTCAAATAAATAGTCAGTTTTATGGTTAAAGTAAATATAGTCCAGGAAGTATACTAGCAAGCATAGTGTAAACAGCTACAGCGCTCGAGTTTTCTCAGTATACTGATATCTGTAGAAATCAAAAGTATAATGAACCATGCTATTGATAGCGTTTAATGATCAATCTTGGGCTCCCACTCAAACTTTTTCAGTGGGACCCATAATCTTCTTTGAAGAGCTAAATAAATAAAATAAATAAATCTTAATATTTTATGAATACATCTATCATACACTGTACCGTGTATTAATTATTTTTATGTGATCAACATAATATAGTAAATATGGTTAAAACGAAAATGTGTTCAAGGAAATTCTAAATTATTGGTGCTGTTAAGCAAGCGATATACTAATAAAAAAAAAATTTCATTTCCACCTATCGCCCCTCCCCTTCCTTAAACCACCCACTGGCTTGTTAAATTCTGTAGCTTTTTAATAGAATTTTTGAATTTTGCTATTGTAATTTGATTTTTCTATCTATATCAAAATATAAAAATTTTTAGTTAATTATGTTATAATTTTTATATTATTCCAGTTTTTGCTATAAATTAATTATAAAAGTGTCGATAAAGTCTTTACTTAGTGGTGTAAAAAATGAAACTGTTAAACTCACATGTGAGAGGTTGTGTCATATGTGGCATAAAATTGTAGTCCAATCTATTTAAGATGTGAATAAAAACAAGAAAATAAATGGCATAAGATAACAATAACATAAGATAATAGCATTTGATTTAATTTAAAGTTCATTTTAATTACTTAAGAAATACCTTGAGGTAACTGCTAAAAATATGAAATAATTCCTATGATTTTTAAAGTAATTAAAATAAATGTATTTCTTTGTGGATTACAATAGTAATGCGATTTATGTTAGGTTAAAATGATATGTAAATTAACACTAAGTTTTTTATTTCAAAAATATGTATATTATTTTCTGTACAATCTGTATAATAAATAGTATGGTAAATAATTTGGTATAAAACTAAAATTAAAAAAATAATAAAACATCAAATAGTTATGTTTATCAAAAATAATTCGGATGGAATAAGACTATTGAACATATCGATAGTTATTTTCGATAGTGCCCAACACTATATTATTATATATTAAAATAAGAAGTTGGTATATTGCTTCATTGGTCCTCGGACAGGATAGTGTATTATTATTTTAAATTTGAAAATAAATATAAATTATTGCATTCAAAAAACTATTTTGAACCATAATTTTTGGTAGTTTTCTTCAACAATTATGAAAACTATTATACTAAAAAATAAAAAAAACAACCTCTTTAAAGTATATAAGAATAAATTTGCTACGAAATACTTTTTACTAAATAGAAACCATAAAGTTATCAAACATTTTATCATGTCATTCTGTGTTACAGTTAATATTTGGTATAAATTTCAAATCTCTAGCATAGTAATATTATTTTTTAATTTATAACTATTTATAGTCATTTTGATGGATTTCTTTTACCTTTAAGAAAACCACAGGGGAAAAAAATAACATCTTTAAATTACTAACTAGAATGAATTTTTTATTAGGAAGACTTGTATCCAAAAACACTTACTTAACTTATTCTGTTCAAAAATATGTAAATGAATAGGTACATACAAATGATTTCAAAAGTTACCTAGATATAGGTGGTGAAAGTTGGTTTATCGTGTTTTTCCTAGGATTAAATATTATTGTGTAATAGTAATATAATTATAGATTTAATAGTAAAAATAAATCATTACACTTCAAAACAATTCTTAGTTATTTTTTTCGGTTGAAATTTGACCTCTACCAACTAGAATAAAATTTGTCCATTATTTTCATGTCTATAGTATTAAGAATTTATCTAAAAAAGAAACATATTATTGAAAACCAATACATTTCTCAAATACAAGAATATGGATGTAGAGGGTGAGGTCGAGCGGTTTAAGTATTTAAGATCCATTGTACAGAAAGATGGGTTTCGAAAAGGGTATGAAACATAAGATGAAGTGGAGAGTAGCATCTAGTATTTTATGTGACAGAAGAATCCATATTTGGTTAAAAGGTAAATTTTATAAGATTGTTGTGAGGCCTGCAATGATGTACAGATCGGAGTGATGGGTAGGGGAATGAAAAAAGAACTGAATTTGAGTATGGCAGAGATGAGAATGTTTAAAATGGACAAGTTAAAGTGACTAGAGGAAAAAATGAGAAATTAATATATAAAGGGTAATATAAGAGTGGCTCCAATAGTGGACGAAATGAAGGAGAATAGATTGAAATGGCTAGGGAGTGTTTTAAGGAAGGAAGAGTCAGAGGCTGTAAGAATAATAAAGAGAATTTATATTGAAGAAAAGAGGGAAAGAGGAAGACAAAATGAGAGGTGGGAGGATATAATAGACAGTGATATGAGATGAGACGGGTATAAGTGAGGAGGATGTGGGAGATCGAGCTCTATGAAAGTTGATGGATAGAGTGGCCGATTCATAATAGTTATAGTTGGGTGAGAGGACAAAGGAAATTAAGAAAAAGATATTTTTATAATGCATGTGTACCAAGAAAAAAATAAAAGAATAGGAATTACTGGGCTATTAAATATTTAATACGTATTATATTAAATATTATTATCACATAATATAGAAAGTTTATTACATTAAATCTAATAAATCTTAGAATTGTAAACTTAAATTGTATAATAATTACTTGTTTTATATATTATTATAGAGAATCGAATTTTGGATGCTTTGTCTGTGTTTTTAAGTATTCCTTTTCCAAATAAAACCGACGATTCTGACATCAATCCTAGTGTAAGTCATTTAAATTATTATTTTTGTAATACAAGTAGTAATATTTATATTATGAAAGTAACAGATTTTTTGACAAAAATAAAATAAATGTGTATTTTAATTATTTTTTTAGGAATTTGATATACTTGGTTCGGCAATATCACTACGCCAAAGAATTGATTCATTTAACATGACTAAAAATTTAACCAATCAAAGAAAAGAAGCAGAAAAAGCTTCTGATGTGCAATTTACATCACTAGATGTAAAATTGATTCTTAAACGTAAGAAAAAAATTAACAAAATATGATAGTATAATTATAATTATTTGGTAGTTGTATAGATTTAAGTTAATATTAAATTATTAATTATTTGTCTAGGTTTATCAATTAAAGTTTTATCTTGTGATGGTAAAGGGTCTTGGTTAAATCCATTATTAGACTTTAATTTGCTTACTCTGGAATTGTCATTAACACAACAAACATTTAATACAAATATTGCTTTGAAATTGGGTAGATTATTTTTAGCTCAATATTATAAAGATATTATTATACCTTTAGTTGATACACCAAATGAAGATGAAAACCAGTACCTCTTACTTATGAAATATACTATGGTCTGTATTTATTTTATCTATATAATAATATTATTTATTTATTTTACATTTATTAAATATTAAATTAAATTTACATAAATAATATATTTTATAGGTTGATAAAAACTCTCCAGAATTTCGTACTACACGTCATTATGTATTGCAATTGCTAGAATTAAATTTCACTAAGTTATTAGCAACAGCTAATCGAGATGCATTACTTTCCTTCTTTGATTGGATGAACAATGTCAATTCTAGTGTAACAAACATGCAAAAACAATATAATTACATTAATCAAAAAGTTTCATTGCCAGTTCAAAAAACTAACAAACTCAAAAGAATGCATTTAGTTTCTAATGCAATGTCAACCATTCTTGAAGAATCAGCAACAAGTAAAGTTCAACAATGTATGTAAAGTGTATATTATAATAAGTTATTTAAATTATGTTATTAACTATTTTGTTAAATATATATAGTAAATAAAAGAACAACAGAGGACAATGCCATAATAGATTTTAAGTTAGTAGCTCAAATCGGAGAAATACAACTTATAATTGTAACTGAAGCTGAAGATATAGCTCATATGTTTATAACTAACCTTGATACATGTATTTCATTGAAAAAATCAGATATTCAAATTGATGCTAAACTTCAAAATATTAGTGTTTTTGATCCATCGTCTGATACAATTTATAAACATGTAAGTGTAAAAAAGAATACAAACCTATTATTTAACATGTTGATTGACAGTAGGCTATTATTATTGCTATAGTAGTAACCTTAATAACAATTGATGCCCAGAAGGGGACACTTTCAAATATTATTGCTGTGTAAAAATAGTAAAATAAAGTTGCATTTTCGCTAAATCAGTGATTTTTTTCTATATTCTTATATAGAAAAGCAGGAGATTATTTTAATTCTGTATATCATATGGGCATTTTGGACACTGTCAAAATAAAGCTAAAACTATAAAATGGAAATTTCATGTTTGATTTTTAATAGAAATGTGTTTTTCATTATCAGTAAACAATGTAAATATCCGATAATTGATAATCACTGATTGTATTTCTTTAAATTAAAATTAAATAATAAATGTGTGCGTGTGTGTATCTTTAATAATAGTTTTTACTGTTCCGGTTCAAAAAATTGTCAATTCTGAGCACTGATTATAATAAAAACAAATATAGGATTACATAATTATTACAATAGATTACAATAAGAAAGAAATATTCTAATAGTAGTTGTATTGTTAATAGCTAGGTACTTTATATCTTTATATGAAACAACCCGTTATTTTTTACGGTACTCATTATAATGAATTATAATACTTAAAAAAATATTATATCTAAAATGTATTTAAAAATTTGAATAACATGTGATTATTTTTAGGATATACAACCCATATTCTGCTTAATAACATTAGTTTTTTGTATTATTATTCTTATGTTCGTACCATTTCTAAAACTGTTATTTTGTTATTTCATTACTCGTATTCTAATACTCAAGCAAACTTGAGTACCTTCACAAAATATACAAATATGAATGATAACTACCTATTATTATAAATGTTAAAACTTTTGAAAAAAATGTTTAAAATAATGCCATTTATAATACTATTATTTTTGAAGTAATTAAATAGTGTAATTTAACTTGATGATAATAATTTTAGGCAATGTGAAAATAGTTAAAATATTTTTATTTAATGTAACATGTAATGTTACAATGTAACATGTAACATAACTGTACACAATATATATATATATATATTAGGGTGGTCCTTAGCTATAGAGGTTAAAAAAAAAATTGAAAAACGTATACTCACGGGATCGAAATTTTGTTTGGTATACTGACAAGATAATTTTGGTGAAATTTGAATTTGATAAGTCAACCCCTTCACATGCCTCAAAGGGGTTAAAATTTTATGACAAGGGGGTGAATTTTAAATTTTCACCTGTACTTTCTTAAATTCTAAATTTACGCCATAAACTTATAGAGCTATTTTTATAGTAATTAATATTTACTACAAAAAAGGTTACTTATTAATTTTTTGTAAAATTAATGGTTTTTCGTAAAATTAGGAAAAACCAGTATAAGTTAATATTTTTGGAAAATGGTTCAATATTTAGTTATTTATTTGTATTTCCTTAAATTTTAGAGTTACACAAAAATTGTAAATTAGCAATATTATGTCACACAATATTATCTATAAAAAGGATGTTTTCATATTTTTTGGTACATTAATCCTTTTGTAAATAATCAAGAAAAACCTTAAAAATATAGGTTTTTACAAACTTTTTATGTATTAAACTACACTGATTTTGCATTTATCAAGAACTGCTGCTAAACAAGGTGTTATAATATTTTGTTTTGCACGTGTTGGTTTTAAAGGCCCGAGAATATCATGCATGTCAACTGTTTCCTCTACATCTATATCTTCGCACTCGGAATTTGAATTGCTAAAATTCTGAACTTCATCTAAAACTAAAATAGTTTGTATAAAATGGTTGTCAATACATAAAATACAGTGTGTATATTATATTATAATTAAAAATTACCTGTGAAATTTTCTGTTTCCTTCTGCTGTAGGTTTTTTCTTCTTGTCTACAAATTTTACGATTTTCAACACCTGTCAATCTCATATCTATACCAAGCATACACCCAGGATGTTCTTTTTGACATTGTTTTAATAAAAACTGTTTATCTTCTTCAATTGTTATTGTATTTAAAGCGTTCACATGAGCAATATCAAAAATATCATCTTATTCTTCAACAAATATTTTATTACGTTTTTCTTGTGTGTCTGTTTTTCTTGATTTATTTTTATCCAATGATATCCAATACTCATAAAAATTTTTTCATTTAGTCGTACAGTCGGAAGCATATTGCATAGGAATACGCGCTTTTCTTTAAAAAACCAAACATTAATCGATCACCAGATGTAAACTTTCATTTAAATTTAATTTGACGAATCGCATTTTGTAAAATAAAACACTTAGGCAATCTCTTTTTGATGGTAATTTAGAGCCAGTAATTTCGTTTTTCATAAACCCAATTAAAAATAATTGTTGTCTAGGCATTATTTTATATATTATTATTTTATAAATTATCCTTAAAATTAAACGTAAATAATTCAACTATTAAGTACACACGGATAATATGAAGGAAAGCAACCAACTAAATCTATTTCAAATTATTATTTAGACTTTATTTCATTATCTGTTTTATACGATAGGTAGTATAATAATAAAGTACAATATTATCTACACAAGGGCGATAACAATACTTTATCTATACTTTTCAATTCTAAAGTTTATTATCTTAAATGTATATTTTATTATTATTAAAATTATATTTACTATATGTTTTGTGCGATTCATGTTTAATAAAACTGCATTAAATTATGATGACTGTGAAAAAGGGATCCATCAAATTTTTAAATATAAAAGTATGGGATACTCTTAATGAAAAATATCGAAAATTATCTCAATGAAAATGAAATAATTGTTGATCTATAAAATAATAATTGCTAAATCTACATTTTACCTGATTAAACCAAAAATGTATTAATATGATCTTGAACTAAAGTATAGCATAAAAAAAATGAGTGAATTCAGAAAAAAAAATACCTATTAATACATAGGTATGTAATACGTATATAAAAAGTTGTAAAAACCTATATTTATAAGGTTTTTCTTGATTATTTACAAATGGGTTAATGTAACAAAAATAATGAAAACTCCTTTTTAGATTCTGAGCGTAGCGAGGAAGCGTATGGTTTTACAATGATGTTTATTTATTTATTTATTTTTTTATTATTTTTTTTTTTTCTGTAAACACTTTCTACCAGAAGGATCTTTACACTCATACCCGGTTTCCGGTAGCAAATTGCATCTAGTTGGTACTTTTGAGTGGTCATTTTTCGATTTTCATAATAGTTTTTTAATGCGTAAGCAAAAACTACCAAAAAATTACGAAAAATACGATTTTGTAAAATCGA